>RJWM01023989.1:0-31346 GCA_004363535.1 Dasyprocta punctata | reverse complement strand
TGTGTTCCTTATCCTGTCAGCAAGCACGAGCTCAGAGCATCAGCTTGTCCACTGTTGCATTCTTGTGACCTCGGGTCACTTTTGTTTATTGCTTTAAGTTTTTTTAATTGGTCCTCTGATCTCAGATGACCCACAAGTCTGAGATACCGCCGTTACGAGCTTTGGTTAAAGAGAGGTGCTTTCCAGACCTGTCTGGTTTGGGTTTCCCATCTGTCCTGCCAGGCAGTCCAGAAGATGGTCCTTTGGGGCACCTCTTAAACTGAAGACGCCCCAGACACTGTCAGGACCTTTTGTTGTAGTTCCAAAACATTTGTTAGACCTCCTGAACAGTTTGTCTAGTGGTTTGTGTGTTTGGTTATTTTTAAATTTCCATCAACTCTCTCTCCCAACACTCAGCCGAGCCTTGGAATCCAGGATTCTCAAATCGAAGATCGTTATTGTAACTGTGGTCCCTGATTGGAACCCTAGTGACTCTGAGGTCTGCAGTGTGGCCACCTCCTAGGCTGTTGCTTAGGTTCCCATGGTGCAGAGCAGCAGCTGCCCCTCCTGTGGGCTGCGGAAGGAACCCACAGGTCATTCAACATAAGTGGTTCAACATGCTTTTGCATCCCTCGAAAGTGCCATTATCAGCCTACGGTCTGTTTACAGGAGATTGGACTGGAGGTAGCATTCCGCTGCTGGAGTTGTGGGGAGCCGGAAATGCACATGTATTAACCCTGGCTTGGAGAGGGGACAGGCAGCATCCCCTAACTCTGCAGCTGTATAAACAGTCTGGGGGAGACAGCCCTAAGCTAAGGCTAATGGGGAAGGAAGGGGAGCAAAGGGAGGGAGGGAAGAGTGTCAATCAGTCCAGACGGCAAAGGGACAGGTGGGGAGCAGGAGCTGTAAAGCAGGACACACAGGCTCCCTGCTTTCGCATGCTGAGTGCTCACGCTCACAAAAGCATGGGTGGGGCTGGGGATATAGCTCAGTGGCATAAGTGGCTGCCTGGCAAGTGCAAGGTCCTGAGTTCGATTCCCAGTACCAAAAAACAAAAGCAAAAACAAAAAGCGAGCAGGCGTGAAGTGAGCGATAAGAAGTGTGAATAGGAGCCAGGGGTATAGCTCAGTGGCACAGCACCTGCCTGGCAAGCACAAGGTCCTGAGTTCAATTCCCAGTACCTGCCCCCCTCCCAAAATAAAATGAAGTGTGAATGGCGTGGGCTGATTTAGCAGGTCGGGAGGAGGTGAGGCGGGCAGGTGGTGGCATTGCAGGTAAGGACGCTTCTGTCCTCTGGCACGCAGGGTTGGTGGGACGAAAGACTCTTCTCTTGCCCAACTCAAGCAGCAAGCAATGCCTTAGCCCCTGCTCTGCACCGAGGACAGTTCTGGCGAGGTGGCAGCGGGCGAGGTGGGTGGAGATTCAGTTGTGTAAGACATGGGCCCTATTCACCGAGAGTCCATAAGCTGGCGGGGAAGAAAGGCTCGCGCACAAATGACTCCTGTTCCGGCCCATTGTGTGCTGGGAGGGACGCCGGGGAGGGGAGGAGACACCGGGTCAGGGCAGCACCATGCATGGTGCAGTTACTGCCCAGGAGTTTGGGGGCTTTGGCTGGGCCAACGAATCCTGTTCTCCAGGTGTAGGGACAAGGACAAAACCGCAGAGCCAGAGTCTCAGTCACCGCCTCTGAAATGCAGAAAATGCCGGCTGCCATCTGTCTGGTTGGGCTCAAACGTGGCCTGTTCCCAGGACACAACACCCGCGACACAACACCCGCGGTGGCGGGAACTGTCCCCCTGCTCGGCCTCTGTCCCTCACTCGGCAGCCACACACTGCTGCTTCAGCATCAGGGACCTGAGAAGCCAGAAGGGCCTGGTCTTTTCCCTCACGCACACCCCAGCCTATTGCAGGGGGGCAGAGAGTGAGCAAATAAAACACCAGGGACCGCAGTGACCTCCTGTGCGGAGATCTGAATGTAGACAGCAAGGCCGTATCAGGGGCTGCTCCAGCTGACGGGGCACACAGGAGGAATCTGCCCGCAGGTTCCAAGCCAGGCCAGGATCCGGACTCATAGGAGTTTTGGTAGGAGGACAGTGCTGGGGGTGGAACCCGAGGCCTCACTCATGGAAGGCTAACGCCATCTACCACTGAGCTGCACCCGGCTTTGATAGAAAGTGTAAAAGAATTCTCTGCCAGTGTGCAGAAAAGAGACGGAGGGAGGGAACAGGCTGGAGCTCACAGGGGCTCCCCGTTTTGGAGGTGTGTACCCCACCTCCCTCCACAGACCAGTCACAGGGCTGAGTTCCCCTACACACCCCAAGCTGCCCCTTGAAGGTTCCTTGGGCCGTCTTTCCCCTGCTGCTAGAAGCTACCCCCCTCCCATTCAGCCACAGCCAGGCAGCGTCCTCCTCCTGCTTCCTGGACACTGCGCAGACGATTTCTTAGCTGTGAGCAAAGTTGGCCCCATTCATCAAGGGCTGAGACGTGCTGTGGCCTCGGATGCAGTGGGAGCAGTGCAAGCAGTGCTTCAACCTCGGGGGTGTCCCTGGCCCACTGGGTGACTTTGCAGTTACACCTCTGGGGCAGCAGTGTCCAACATCAACGCCATGATCTGTGGGGATCATTTTGAAAATTCTAGTACTCGCCACCTTCAAAAAGAATGCAGGGAAAGCCAGACACAGAGCTGCGTGCCTCTCATCCAGACGCTCAGGGAGGCCGAGGCAGGAGGAGAGCAAGTTCAAGGCTACTCTGGACCACATAGTGACATAGCAAGACCCTGCTATTTTAGGCAAGTGATGGTTTTAATTTAACTATCTCTGTTTGTTTCCGTTATCATGCTCGCCTTTATCAGTGAGAAGCCCCTGAATTCAATCCCCAGCACAGCAAAAAATGAAAAGAAACAAGTAAATTCATTGTAATGTTTTTAACACAATTTGTTAACAATATCATTTCGATCAATGTGTAATCAGTGTAAAAGGTTATCACCAAAATTCTTCGACGCTAAACTTTTGGTGCATATTATACACACAGCATGTAGTCTTGAGTTCTTTGGTGGCCACATGTGACAAGTGACTCTGGTCTCACAAAGTGGCTTCAGAGCTGCAGTGGATACAAATGAGAGGAAGCTCGGGGACCGCTCCGAAGATTTAGGGTCTTAGGGGTCATTGCCACGACCAGAGGACAGCGCGGGGCTGAGGTGGGAACTTCTGTCCTGATCCCAGCAGTGGCCATGTAAAACCAAGTGGGCTGAGAAACACAGAGATGATTAAAACAGTGCTGATACCACGGGCTGAGCTGTACAGGGGCAGAATTTAGCGCCTGCTGAAATTGGAAAAAAAAAATCATCTTACAGCAAAGAGAGAGACAGAAATGTATTTTTCCCCTCCCTAATCCATGGTGCGCGATGCTTTTTGTGAAGTTGTATTTTAATGGAAATATTAAATCTGTGTCTTTTGTTTTTGTTTTTAAGGAAATGGAGAAAGGAAGGAAGCTGGAGGGTTTAAATTCGTTATGCTAGCTCTAGATTCTGCAAAATCAGGAAATCAGAAAGTACAAGTTCTCAGGGGAGTGACATTTAGCTTGATTGGGAAGGGCACGCCCAAGGTCACCCTTTTAAAGAGTTTCTCTTCCTTTTCAACATTTTTTTTTTCACAGCATGTCTTTGGGAGCTCAGCACTTTTTGCTCTGTGTCTTTCTCAGTGTGGGAATAGAAGTTGGCTGGAGCGTTGTCTCTACTCTCGGAGTGCCTTGTCCTTAGTGTCCCCTTCATATGTCTTTCTCCACAGAAAAACTCTGTCAGGGTTTGTTGATTGACTCACCAATAATGTCTACTGGAGAGGAGTGGGGAGGGGACTCTGCTCACTGCCTCGGAGGACTGGGTGCTTTTTTGTGTAAGATAATTCAGGCTCCAAGGATATTTTTATTTTGTTGATTCCCTTAAAACCCTTTTTATTTTAAGTATTCTAGCTAAATGCTCTGTTAGGACCCTATTGGTACTTCTTTAGGACCTGGACAACTCCAGTCCAGGAATAGCTTGTTTCTGTTTCTCGGTGAGTATTCCTTCCAGCTTTCTCCCTCTCTCTCTTTCTCTCTCTCTCTCTCTCTCTCTCTCTCTCTCTCTCTCTCTCTCTCTCTGTCTTCCTCCTTCCCTTCTTTCACTTCACATCTCTTCCTCAGAATCATCAGAATCCAAAAACATGCATCGGTGTAAGGAAGCCAGTGACGGCCCCTTAAAATCAAACCGTGCCTGGCTGTGTCATCGAGGGGTCCCTCGTGGGTGCCACCCAGGAGGTCCTTTTGCATCTCTCTATTTATGAACCTGTAATTCTACCCTGGGCACCGGGAGGCTGGAAAGCGGCTGGCTTCCTTCCGCGGGGATTTCCTCCCGCCCTCCGGCTGCCCGCAGACAAAGCGCCCGCCTGCGCGCAGTGCCAAGGTCCAGGTCAGCTCCGCGCTTTTGCGCTTGCGAACGCGTCACGCTGCAGAACTCTCCGGCTTCCCGGGAAGGACAGTCCCACCCTGGCCTGAGGCTTTGGCAGCCCGACCTCCTCACAGCTGCAGCCCAGAGCTGCGGGGCAGTGGAGGGCAGACACTGCCTCCTGGCACCATGGGCCCTGCGCCCAGTCCCGCTCCGGCGGTCACCGCGCTCAGCCTCGGCTTCCTGCACTGACCGAGCGGAGCCGCGCTGCCGCTCGCGGCCTGGCCCGCGTCAGGCTCCGCCTTCCCGAAGACATTTCCCCTCTGGTCGGCCCCCTCGCTGCTCAGCCTGGCCCCTTCCGCGCAGATGCTTGGCCTCTCCTGCTTCTCTCCTCCCTTCAGACCCCCAGTTTACAGTCCCCTCCCGAAGATCCCCCTCCGGCCTCTGCCCCTCTCCCCTGCTCCTTCCCTATTGTTAGGAGCAGCTATTTAAGCCCAGAGTTTCCAGGCTTGCTGCATTTTTTTTTTAAATGAAAGAGCATGTTTTTGAATGAAAGAGCATGTTTTTCTTCCCTTTCCCCATTTAGATAACAAGCCTGTCATGAGGGGGGCCTCTCCCGCAAGTCAGCGGACCCCAGTGCAGGGCAGGAGAGCTCACAAGAAGGAACCGTGAAGTGGGCCTCGGGCTCAGCCTGGTGTGTTTTCATCAACGTCTGCAAAATCCGTGTCATTCAGCTCGGGTTAGCCCTCCCTCAGCAGCTCCTTTCTGCAGTTTAATGATAATCAGCTGGCACACAGTTTTTAAAGAACTACTTCTAGTTGGGGATGTAGCTCAGTGGTACAGCAGTAGCCTAACGCGCGTGAGGTCCTGTTTCCATTCTCAGCACACACACACACACACACACACACACACACACACACACACAATTGTGTAAGGTGTTCTGGCTATTCCCTGGTGTTATTAGATGCTCGAGATCCTCTTGTGTCTCTGTTTAAAGAAGTGGGAACTTCTTTAAACAGAGCTACAGTTCCACGTTATTCCCAGGGGAACCAGTGTTTTGAAATCATCTGGACTGAAGGCCAGCATGGTGGCGCCACTTGTAATCCCTGTACCCTGGGAGGCTGAGGCAAGAGGATCGTAAGTTTGAACCCAGCCTGGGAAATTTAGTGACTTAGCGAGGCCCTGTCTCAAAATAAAAAGGGCTGGGGCTGGGGTTCAGTGCAGAGACCCTGGGTTCAGTCCCTAGTATTACCAAAAGATAAATAAATAGGGGAAAGACCGAAAGAAAGAGACATTGTCAGAGTGTCAGCAGAATTAAAACGTTCTAGCAGCTAAGCACAGAAAGGGAGGGATGCAGGGGTCCACGAGGGGAGTCTGGGGTGTGGGTTGCAGAGAGGGACCCCCTGGTCAGAGACAGGCCAGAGTGCAGGTGTCTGAGGGGCAGGATATGGGGTCACAGAGGAAGGGGAGGCAGGGTTTGTGTCGCTCACTCGTGTAGTAGACAGACCCAGACCCGTTTATGTGCCAGCACCCTAGGATGGGCTCCCGAGGGACCAGTGTGGGTGGGTGCCTGTTCTCTTGGCAAGGAAAGACCTGCAAAGTTGGCTTGGAGAGAGGCACCCCTGCAGACAGGCCATGGACCACGTTGTGAACAGCGCCCCCTGGAGGTGTGAGATGTGGCAGGCGGAGGATTGAGGGTCCAGCCCTGGGAGGAAGTAACAGGGAGGAAGCAACCTGGCAACCCAGCCCGCGTGAGGTTGGAGTGAAACCTTGAATTCCTTTGTTTGTTGATTCACTGAGTTAACTGTGGAAGGCCTCACAGGAGGGGACTTTTCAGTAGAGGTCACACAGCGGGGAGAGGCGCGGGCAGCCGCAGGTGGAGTCCCCTGGGGGGTGGGCAGTGGGGGTGCCTAGCACTAAGAGGTGACAAGGCCCTCCTTTTAATGGAGCTCTCTGGCCATTGTGATAAAGATAGAAAGGACGAGGGCAGGAAATCAGACAAATACGGGGCAGTGTGGCTTCGTGGTGGGAGTAGAAACGGGCGTGGGAAGAGCTGTCTGATTCTGGATCCATTTTGAAAGGAGAGTGGCGGGATTTGTGGGTGGACCGAAGGCAGGGTAGAGAGAAGGGAGAGACGGGGATGGCTCCTGAA
This sequence comes from Dasyprocta punctata, assembly GCA_004363535.1. NCBI lineage: Eukaryota > Metazoa > Chordata > Mammalia > Rodentia > Dasyproctidae > Dasyprocta > Dasyprocta punctata. The sequence goes on along the minus strand of RJWM01023989.1, from coordinate 24,798 downwards.
CAACCGGAAGGAAGGTGGAACTGAACCAAGGCTGGGACAGGACTGAGAGGAAACAGGCGCTCGGGAAGCTTTGGGGCATCCAGTGGGGGCGGGGGTAGACGGCTGGTGCTGGGGTCTGGTGTCCACTGCACATTCACCCTTATATCCATGATTCTTCAAGCCCCGAGACCACAGGAGATTCCTCATGAGCCCACGTACCTTAGAGAGACAACTGAGAACAGGGAGGGAACAGCCAGAGGTGCAGCAGGGACCTGCAGGGTGTCAGTCTCTGAAGCCAAGCAGGAAAGTGTGTTGGAGGAAGAGGGAGGAGCGGCCACCCAGGTCAGCAGCTGCTGGAGAGTGAGTGTCATGAGGGCTGAGAAACAACCTTAGGTGTAGCAAATGGAAGTCATCTCCGCCCCAAAATGTCTTTAGCACTCTGCGGGGAGCAAGACTGATCCAGCACAGGGAATCTAGACAGATGCCGGACACAGGAGGCGCCTCTCCAAAGTCCCAGGGGTGCCGGGCCACTGAGAGGCTGCAGCGGCCCGGGAGCAGCACTTAATTGTCGGTCCCGGTGCAAGCCCTGGCTGTGGCCCAGCACTGATGCAGGAGCTCAAACCCGCTGCGTTCCTTTCCAGGAACGCAGCCTTCCCTCTCCCTTCTTAGGTGGGGTGGTTGACCGCAGAGGCATTGGCTGGCTAACATAGGAGCAAGAGAACAAGATAGGGGGCCAGGTCCGTGTGGCTAATCTTCAAGTTACAGGGTAAGACTCAAAGGCCTCCTTACAGTGGACCAGCATTTGTGTACACACTGAAAGCGGTTGACCAGATGGAAACCATTAAAGGATGGCCATGCCCCTGGTCACTGAGTGACTGACCGTCCCTCCTCTGCACAGGAAGGTCTCCATCCGAATGGCCATCCAGTTTCCTCCTGACCGCGCACAATGCTGATTCAGTGCAGTGGCTTATTTATTGCTGCTGCCGCTGCTGCTGCTGGTAGCGGTGACTGCCTTGGTTCTGGCCTCCAGATGTAACAAAGCCATGCAGGGAGCCCAATTATACCCTGGGAGAAAATCGGTGATGGCTATCTCAGTGCAAGTGGATGGGTGGAGTTTCAGCTGCCAATTACTTCTAAGCTTCACCAGGCTTAGAGGAACCTTCGACTGGCCTTGGAGGAAAACGTAATTAGATCAAAATGGATTTAATTGCTTCACGAATTCTAAATGTGTTAAAAATGTAAAGCCAAGCGTGTTTGGGGAGGGGATGTTCTGTGGAGAGCTGTTTATTATGGTGACCCTCCCAACACACAGCCCCACCCAGGTGTTCCCTACCTAACCTGTACTTCCATTGTCTCCGTAGATCCTCAGATAGTTGTAAGAATCCAGCGAAGCCAGTACAACCGCTCCTGCTGAATAGGTGATGAGCCCCGGCTGATTGAGGTGACAGGTTTGCCTCTGGCAGCCTCAGGCTCCCAGCCCAGGGCTCCTGACTTCCACATCTGGCTGCTGAGGGGAGAAAGGGGAGGAAGTAAGCCCCTTGACAAGTGTACTCGGGGAGATTGCCGCTGGCATTTATTAATAACACATGAGCCGAGGACTTGTACTCATAGGGCTGGCAAGCGTGTCACTCTCCAGACCTTTCCCTTATCTGGTGAGATCATGCCGTCTAGTTGTTTTCTGATACGAGTATCCCCAGGAAGAGTTGGGCCAGTCTCTGGTTGATAGATGCCACTGGCTAACAATCCTCCCTCCCTCTTGTTTTCAGTGACCGATGGCACCATGGGAGCCGTCATCCTTGGCGTCTCATCATCTCTATAAAGAGTGAAGGCTGAGAGCTTTTGACAAGATCCATTCCATTCGGGCGGGAGGTTCGGGGGGCTGTTTGCTTCATAACTGAAACAATCGATGGTGCTGTTTTAGGGATGGGTTTGCATCCCTCCAAAGGGCCCCTTCTGTCTCTGCAGATGCTTGGTCGAGGAAGGCTTGAGCAAACAGCTCAGCAGGCTCCATGTGGATGGAGAAACTGATCAAGGAACTAACCTTACCAGAACCAAAGACATCCAAATTAGCACATGACCTATTATCATTACTATGACCATTATTATTAACAACAGCCTTTTCCCTGTATCCAGACACGTTCACTCAGATGCATCCTGTTTCAGAAGTTATGTCTCCTTAAAACCTAATAGGATTTTCACATTTTACTTTAAGCACTGAAAACAGACATGGAAAGCAAGAAAGCACGGCTAAGCTAGAACCTAGTCCTGAAATCCCAAAGTCTTGTTAAGAAGAAATCTCTTCCAGTAACTTTTTTATTTTTATCTTTTTTCTGCCCTGAAGTGAATATTTTGAGAAACTTGGCATCATATTTATTCAGATATTTATATTTAATTTGCAGAGCTTAAACAAATGTTTTTTTTCTACTTGTCCTGTTTCAGGGTTCACAGGAAAAAAACAAAATCATCCCCTCCTCAAGCAGTTGAATTCACGTTTTCTCCAAACTGTGAGGGTTTGGAAATCGGCTTTAAATTTAGAGCATGCTTATAGTGACGTTGTCCGTAGGTTCTATGGCTCTGCAAAATTAAGCATTAGTGTTGCAGCTGGATTTGATTCCTTTGTGAAGATGCAAATGAACATCTTCAGTGGCTCCCTCCACCAGCATACTTACAGCAATCTCCAAATGTGTTATTTGTTATTAAAATCACCGTATTTATGTGCAGGGGGTTTGCGGTGACTTCCCCAGATGTGGTGATCCTAATTGTAACCATACAGGTTATTCAAACACAGCTTGTGTATTTAAAACAAGAGAGCCTAGGCCAGCATGTGCAGTTAGCTGAATGTAATGTAGGAGTGAAAGGGCGCCTTGTGGTGGCTAGCGTTCAGTTCTCTTAGCTCCAAGAATTTATCTTCCTATGTCAAACACCAGGCAGTTGACCCGAGTTCTTCCACGTGACCTGTTTTAGACCAAGAGTCATAATATATTTACCAATTCTTAGGCGTTACTACTCTTTGATTTTTGTGAACAGAAATTCTGGGAAGACTGCTTACAGTATGGAAGGCAAGTGTGTCCCCAGATGCAACTTTAAGGAATCTCCGGGATTTAATAACAGACAGTGGCTTGGTTATCTGGAAGGGTGCTTCTCAGCCTTGCTTTATGCTTGGGGAAGGAACTTGTAGAAATGCAGATTCTGCTTGAGGACCCTGGGAGGGGAGGCCTGGAACTCTGCATTTCTAAACAGTCACAAGCGATGTGTGTGCCCCTGGTCCACTGGGTTTACTTCGAGTAGAAGAACATGAAGCCAAAGTTTCCAAACTAGAGAAGCTCAGGCCCCCTGCAGGCTGTTTCCACAGCCCCTAGATTTTCCTGGCCTCTCCTATCCAGCTCACACACATTTACATTCGCAGAGGAGAAAAATGGTGAACATCTGACAACATTTGTTTAACTGATTTTGATTGTTGCCGGCCCTTGGGGAGCAAGAGGGGAGAAGAGGCTCTTAGCCAACCCCCACACCCTGAACCATCAAGATTGTCAGCATTGTGCTTGTAGTTTTCCAAAAATGTGCATGAACATGGCCGATCCACCCACTTTGGCCTTTCCGATAACAGAGACGGCTCAGCCAAGAGTGAGTGGTTGGTCCAGAATAAACCCACCCAGGGTGGCAGTTGGTTCTTTACTGCCCTGTTTGGACCTGGCCCGAGGATTGACATTTCCTTTAGCTGTCGAGTGAGAGCTATCCTGGGCTCCTTCCAGCAGCCCACGTCTCCTCCCAGGCTCCACAGTCCTGCGGGTGCTCCATAAATACTTGTTGACTGACTTGACTCATTCCCTGGAAAAGAAAAACCCAAAGGAAGTAAGGAAGAAGGGAGCAGGCTAGGTTTTCTCTCCCATCGGAGGCAAAGGCGCAGCCCAGTGTCTGACTGTTGGCAGGATATTGGTAGGCTGTCTTCATCCTATGAAGCAGCAGTAAGGAATATTCAATTTTTATTATTCACCAATTGCAGTTTCTTTCTTTGGAGGCTGAAGGCGGAAAGTGGTTCCCTCTAAAGTTTCTAACTGGGACCGCAGCAGGAGAACCAGGAGCTACTACTGGCCCTGTCACTACTGCTTACAAGAAGTGGCCCCTTGCTGTTCCCTTGTGTGCGGGCCCCATTTCTTGATCGGTTACCCTTGCAAAAGCAAGAGACCCTTGGGTGTTTATATCCCGGCAGCTCCCAGCTTTTGATGAACTGAGGGTTGGATTTTTCTCACCTTGGTCAGCCGTGAGAACCAGAAGATGTATTTCTCCTGATCGCATATTGTGCCTCTTGCTTTTCTTTCCTCCACAGGTGGAAGGCGTTTGCTTGACCAAGCGTGCCAGGAGAAGGGGGTTTGTCACAAGGGCCCTGTTGTATCCAAAAGCCCCTCCTCTCAAGCTGGCCTCGCCTGCCACTCAGCTGTTTTTCTTGGGGTCTGTAGAGTCTTCTCTGGAGCCTGCTTAACTTTTGTCACCTCCCTGAACTCCTGGCACACAGCCTCCTAAAACTCTGCTCTGGAGTCTTTCCTGCGATGGAGAAGGCCCCTGTGTTTTTGAACTTGGGCTCACATCCAGGCCTTTTGATGGGACAGTAGAAAATCTATGGGGTCTTCCTGGGGAGGGGAAAAGCCCTCCCTTGCGTCTAGAAACATCACTTCCTGATTGTGATCATAAGTTTTTTGGCACTCTGCGTCTCAGTTTCCTCATCTGTGAAAAGGAATAGTAATAGTTCTGTACTTTGCTGTGGGGAGGACTAAGTGAGGGTTTGCAGAAGTGAAGACCAGGGCAGTACTGGGCACTGTTGTTTTTGTGTGGCATTAGCATTATTCTGTGGAAATCATGAGCTCTTCAGCTTGTCTTAGATTCCAGTGTCTAAGCATCAGACCGTGCTCAGTAAGGGTGTCCTTTAAATGAATAGTAGGAGCCAGGCGTGGTTATAGACTCATGCCGATAATCTCAGCACTTGGAAGACTGAGACAGGAGGATCATGAGTTCAAGGCCAGCCTGGGCTACAGAATATCCTATCTCAAAAAATATCCTATCTCAATATCATAGTATCCTATCACAAAAAAAATTGATAGAGAAGATGGGAAATATGGGTTGCAAGCAGCGAGCTGCTAGTAGATGTTTAGCGAGCAGCTCTCAGGATGGCAGAGCGAGCCTTGGTGAGTGTTTATGAATTTCCATGGTATGAATACAACCACCGAATGGCCGATTTCAAGCTACCAGTGTCACTAAGTGCTGCGCTTGGAAAGGAGGGTGACAGTGCCAGCCGGCTGTAACCACCCTGGAAGGCAGCTCAGGTGCCAGAGCTGGAAGCCTTCCACCTCCTGCTGCCCAGCTTCTCCCCTGCCACACGCATGAATTGGTAGTTTCACCCTTTTAGAAAGAAATCAGTGATACTAAGCACAACCTAGCTCTGGTGTGAGATTTTTAGTAAGTCTGCCAACTTCGTGTTAACACTGTTTTGTGTTTTGTGGGCATTAAAGACTCCCACCAAGTCATGCTGTCCCCTTGGTGCAAGCAAGCCCTGGTGGAAGGAATTAGACACATCTGGGGCACAGATAACCTTTGAGGGACCTTTTGGAGCCACTTAAGGAAAAGAAAGAAGGAACTGTAGTCCCTGGAGGATACTCAGCGATCAGCCTGAGCTACAAAGAGGTGTTGAAGAAGTAATTAACAGCTGGATTCTAAATGGCAGCTCTGAGTTTGGTAGGGACCAAATGCTGGAGAACATGGCCTGAGGCACAGAAGGTGGGAGAGAGGTAAACCAGCCCATACTTAGGAGTAAAACAGATGGTAGGATCAAGGTCTTTATATTTAGGAGTTTGTGTGGTTCGTTTGGGGTTTTCTCCCCCCCTTCCTCTAATTTAATGATTTGGGAGTGGAAAGAAAAATTAACCAATATATCTTATTGTCTGAATAATGTTTTGGAATAACCCAGAATAGGTCAGTGTACCAAGTGGGTAGGTCATTGCCCCGAGTAATGACCCATATCCGGATATTATTGTGTCTGGCTGATGATCAGCACTCATTCCCTCGCACACAAAGAGAAGCTTGTAGGGAAAGAAAGAAAAACTTTGTGCTTTTTAATGCATACAGTATTTAGTATAAATAGTAGGTGCTTAATACGTGTTTGTGTCCCAAACGACCTTTCCAGCAGCTGTGCTCAGTAAGGCAAGCGACCTGCTGGTCAGAACCCTCTGCCTGCCATGGTTTACCCCATCAGTGCCCCCCGGGGGACCAGCTGCACTGAAGAGCTGAGGCAGAGGGGCTCACACACTGCATCTCTCGGGTCCCTGGGACTGCCGTCTGAGCTGGATATGTGCATGTGTATGTGCGCGCACTGGGGGCTGGAAGGAGGCGGGGAACACACAAAGGACTCTGGAGGAAGGGAGCAGTGCAGCCAGGGAAACAGGAAGCCTGCAGACTGGCTCTCTTCCACTCCCCACAGGCCAGCCAGCGCCAGAGGGCCACAGCCGCGGTGCTGCAGGGACCCTGTCTGTGCAGCTGTGGGCACCCGGGAAAGCTCACCTCCACGCTTGCAGGCAGCTACCCGCTGGTGACATCTTACAGACAGCTCTCCAGGCAGACAGCACAGACCCAGGGCGTGCTGTGTCTACCTCTTGTTGTGCCCCGATCCTGTTGTGCCTCAGCGTGACCCCTCAAAAGTGCTCCTTCCCTGGGAGTTTGGGATCCCCTGGTTTCCAGGGGACAGTTGCAGAACCGTCACTCTGGGGAAGAAAAAGGCCACAAAAGCATTGTCCACGTGATGGAGTGAACAGTCCCTGTAGTCTGTTTCCGGAAAAGGACCTAGCGATGTCCACACACAGACACCACCATCTGGATGTGTGTCACCCAACAACACCCACGAGTCCCCCTCTTACCCCACCTCCCACCCTGCTCTCTGGTCCCAACCCCAGGCCCTACTTAGCCACTAGTATCAGAGAAACCCAGTCCCAGCCCACCCTTCTCAGGGCCCAGACGGGCAGGGTGCAACTTTTTGTTAGAATGGCTCATGGCTCAAGGAAACAGAAAGGCTTTCTGACTGGAAAACCCCAGAAAACCTAAAAGACATGACTTCTGTGGCCCACTGGGAGACATTCAGCCTGAGGAAACAGTTCTCAAAGAGCCTAAAATTAGCCCCATACCACTCCCACCCCAAGCGCGACTCGATCTGGAAGAAGGTGGTCCCTGATCTCATGACCCATTTCTGTAAAAATAAGGTCAGATGTATGGACAGTGTGGTGAGATCGTTGAATGCTCCACCCTGAGCCCGTGTCCCTTTGAATAGGAAAGGCGGCGATTGGTGCTTCTGACCTAGTGGAAAGCCCACTGCTCCATCTGCTTTGTGGTTACTCATAGTACGCCAGACAGATCATGTAGTGTTGGAGGAAAAAATAAATGTTGGTATCATTATCAGGGATTTGGCACCTGCTCAGAAGTGCAGCTCCTGTTCTAGGTAGGTGGAGTTCCTGTTCTAAGGTGAGAGGCAGAACCTCCTCGTGGTGGTTCTGGTCTGTTTGGTTACCATGACTCTGTCGTGGTCCCCATTGGCTGATTTATGCAGGGAAGCCAGTGCAAGAAATATTGATCGCTTCCTGCTGGTCATAGGCGTTGGGCTGAGCACTGCACGATGAAGAAAAAATGAACAAGATTGTGGCCTTCTGCGGAAATTTGCCGGCTGCCATGAGAGAAAGGCAACAAGGCAAGTAGTTGAACTCTCTTAAGGCTGAGAGAGTGTTATAAGAGGAGAATAATGTGTCTTGGAGTTGCAAAAGAAGAGCTGTGTGACCATCTGTCTCCCTTCCTTTGGGGGGAAAATAAAACCTTTGCCAAGTGTGGTTTCGCATGCCTGTTATAATCCTAGCTACTTGGGAGGCTGAGGCAGGAGGATTGCAAGTTCAAGTTCAGCTTGGACAATTTGTTGTTGTTGTTGTTAAATAACAATTTTATTTATTTATTTAGGTTTGTTTTGGTACCAGGAATCAAACTCACAACTTCACGTTTGCCAGGCAAAGCAAACTGTGCCACTGAGCTATGTTCTCAGTCCTTTGGGCAATTTGTTATTGTTTTTTTATTAGTATGTGTTTGTATATTCCTTGTGCAGAGTTGGTACAGGTCCATAACACATCTTAATTCCTTTCTTCATTCCCTGTTTCCTACCCACTTCTTCTATCCCTCCATTTCCTGATCCCCTTCCCATTTGAGAAAGATCGCTCTACCTCTTATTATCTGTCTTTTGTTTTGCTTTTTATTTATAATTTAGGTTTCTCATGTAAGAGAAACCATGTGATAAAAAGTTTTGATAACCTTTATTTCACACAGCATTATGACCACAAGGTACATCCACTTTCTATAACTAACTCAAGTTTATCTTTCTATATGGCAGCATAGTGATCCATTTTCTGTAAATACCACATTTTCTTTACCCATCCGTCAATGGACATACAGGCTGCTTCCAGGACTTAACTTTTATGAGTTGTGTGGCTATAAACATAGGTGTGTATGGATCACTGTAATGTGATGTTTTTACCTCTTTCAGAAAGATCCTTAGGAGAATAGCTGGGTGGAATGAAATGTCTAGTGTTTTGAGGTCTCTCCACACTGATCTCCGTAGTGACTACTAGTTTAGATTCCCACCAGCAACACGGAAGGACCCCCCCCAACCCCACAGCCTTGGCAACTTAGCAGGACCCCATCTCAAAACAAAGAAAAAAGGGCTCAGTGGTAGAAACTGGCCTAGCCTGTGCAAAACCCTGAGTTCAACTCCCAGTAGCATTAAAAACAAAAACAAACAAACAAAAAAAAACCCTTCCTTTTTATTACCATTCTTTTTGTTTTGTTTTGTTTTGTTTTGTTTTTGTTTTTTGCGGCACCGGGGATGGAACTCACAGCCTCACACCTGCCAGACAGGCGCTTAAGCTGCTGAGCCAAACTCCCGGCCCTGGTTTTTTGAGGCAGGGTCGCACTATGTAGCTCAGGCCGGCTTTGCGCTCCACGTTGTAGCCCAAGCCGGCCTCGAACTCACAACGCTCCGCCTACCTCAGCCTCCCGAGTGCTGGGATTAAAGGCGTGCGCCACCACACCCGGCTTTATTACCGTTCTAATAGTCTACCTAGTCCAAGTTCTCTGCTTGCTTACTTAAACTGCAACACCACCTCATGAACTGGATTATGATAATACCTGTGTTAACATGTGGGACAGAGGCTGAGAAAGGGTAGCTTTAGACTAAGTTAACACAACTAGTAAGGGGTGAAGTCAGCAGTCAGCCCGGCTCAACCAGACCCTGCTGGCCTCTGGGAGGTGCAGTGGGCGCCCTTGGGTGGCTCCTGCTCTGTGGAGCTCCAGGCCCTTCTCCCTGCAAGGAGTTCATCACGGGCAGGAGCAGGTGGAAGGGCAGGAGACCCTCAGCCAGAGGAGAGCTCCGTTGGGGGCTGCTCCCCCATCATCTGGTGATACTCACTGTCCCCTACCCCAGAAGTGACACCGTGGCACCCCTGCCTGCTCACATGGTTAATTCCGACGTGCGGTAGATGTCGGTGTGAAGGAGGGAAGCTGCTGATTTAGGAGACCTTCCAAAAGGGCCAAGAGTTTCTGGTTTTTGGCTGGGCTGTGGACTGACCCCAGGGCCCTGTGCGTGCTAGGCAAGCACGCTGCCGCCCAGCTCCATCCCTAAGCCTAGGGAACAGAGTGGATTCCCTGGAACTTTGCAGGAATTGAAGGCAGGCCTGTAGGGGGCTCCTTTGTAGGCGAAGGGTCTTCTGCCCTTCCATGGGGGGTGCTCGAAGGTTGTTTCATAGCCGTTGAAATAGTCCCCTTGGCGTCTTGTTTGTAATTAATGTGTGCTGTCTGTAAAGAAAGCGTTTGCCCAGTGAAGGTAACCTCCAGCGCCTCGACCCACACTTAACGAGCTCTGCCTGTGTAAACCATATTAATTGTGGTTGTTGCATTTCAGTTGTCCTTAAATTGCTCATATGTTAGCTGCCCCGGGGCAGGAACTCTGGTTTCTGTTTCCGTTTGGGGCTCTGCTCCCCACCCCCACCTGTCTGGCGTTAGCGCAGTGGGCACCGAGAAACAACCTCCCCGCCTCCCCGCCGAGGCGCAGATGCACAGGTACAGAGCAGGGAGCAGGGCTGTTCTGTGAGCCATGGGAACAGGCAGATCAGGAAAAACGGGACCTCCTCTTTCTGGTCACAGTGGGAGGTCGCAGCATGAGGAGGTCCCCCTAACCCGTGGAGCTGTCTCCCACTATACCTGGCTGCCTGGGAAGGTGGAAACAGCAGCCAGCAGTGCTGCTACCTGGGCAAGGAGCAAAGAGAGCGTCTGAGAATGTGTTAGAAACTTAGAATCATGCCAGGCATACTGGTGTAATCCCAGCATTCAGGAGGCTGAGGCAGGAGGATCACTAAGGGTCCAAGACCAGCCTGGCTACCTGGTAAGACCAAGGTCCTCAGCTGATGCTGGGGACATTCATTGTGAGAAGCTGTGGTTGAGGTCAGGATTGCATTCCAGTCACCTGGTGGAGATTTTAATACACAGGCTGATGCCTTCATCAGACAGCTGGGGTGGAGGAGCCCCCTACGTGTGACACTTGGGTCCCTCACATGCATGCCTTTCTGTGTTCACACGTGTGTGCACCTGCACACTAGAGTGAGGAACTGGCATTGGTGTGTGGAGTGGTACTACCTGGGTGCTTCAGGCAGGAGCCAGAGTCACCTGCTTCCTGTCGCCTCACCTGAGAGTTGTGCAAGGTGGGCTGGCCCTTCAAGGGTCTCTGCCTTCCCAGCTCCGTTCCCCAGCCCTTCAGTCCCTGTTCCTTCTGGGCAGGGCAGGGGCTCTGGGCTCTGGGCTCTGGGCGGCCTGTGTGAGGGACACAAACTGTGCAAGGGTCAGGTGCCGGGGACCAAACCGAGCCCCTGGTGGTGATCTCACACGTCCTGTCTGGAGCTCGGGAGTCCCTGCCTTCTTGCCAGGGTCCCTGAGCAGTGATTGACGAGGCCTGGCGTCTGGAGCCTTTGTCTGAGCCTCTCACGCCCCTCCCTGGGGATTATTGTCTGGGTTGGTGGGTGTTAATCCGCAGCCTCTGAGACGCTGCCTGGCAAATGGGAGGTTAATGTGCAAACAGCAGGGAGCGTTGTCAGTGTGTGGGGCTGGACAGCCAGGAGGAGGGAAATAGTTAAAAATCCTATTCACGGCCCGCAGGGGAGGAGGAGTGGGCTGCGGCAGGCCCGGCCTTGTGCTAATCTGGCTGGAATGTAACCAGTTCGGGCGGTTTCTGGCTTCAGGGTGGCTCCTCACTGTGGCTCCTCGCTTGCTCGGGGCTGGTGCCCCTGCCTCTGCCTCTGGGAGCCTCTCAGGGCCTGGCGCACCCCTGTCCCCCCAGCCCAGGGGCTGCTCTTTGTGTGTGGCAGCCGAAGCTTAGAAGAGACCCTGTTGCACGCTTTTAAGTTGCAAGGGTTCCTCAGCCCTCTGCACGGAGTGGGTGGTGGTGCTGCCCCTGCTCTGCCTCTGGGGAGGCGGGGGAGTCTGAGGGGAGCCCCAACCTGTTGGTCCAGCTATTTAGCTGCCTGGGCACCTGGTACTGTGCACCCAGAGCACCCTGCTCGGGACCCAGTGGGATCCGTGGGGCCTGTGTGTAGGGGGGCCTGTAGGAGGGGTGGGCTCACAGTCTTGTGTTAGCGTTTTACGTGGGGAGTGTGTTCGCGTCTTCTGCAGTCCATTTCAACACAGCCTCTTCTCTCGGTGTGGGTGGTGCTTACATAATATCTACAAATTAAAAATGCACTGAGCTGTATGTAGGATTTGTGCACTGGCGTGTATGCCTTAGTTTAAAAAAGGCAAAAAAAATTTTTTTTTTTTCTCAAACTGGGTGTGATGAGGAACTCCTGTAGTCCCAGCATTCAGGAGGCTGAGGCAGGAGTTTGAGGTCAGCAGGAGCTATATAAGCAAGACTGTCTCAAAAAAGAAACAAAAAAAATTTTTTTTAATTACAAAGGAAAAGTCTCCTTCCCAACCTTTAAGACTGCTATAGGGAACCAGGGACTGAGACCCACCCCACAGAACCCAAGGCCACCAGGCTCCCCAGGTATCCGGGCCGTCCTGCCAAGTCTGCTGCTTGGCTCACAGGATTTGGAGAAGGCAGCTTTCAAAGGCCCTATCTGGGGAGAGGTTGCCTGCCCAGTGCTGACCCCTTCCCTCTTCATCCCCGGGAAGCCCAGCCCCACCGCACAGCGATGACACTGTCCCCTGAACTCTGCGGGGACTGCCCTGGCCAGGCCACCTTGTGAGGGTTCCATATTGTGGTTCCTTCCGGCTCTTCATTTTCCATGATTCAGGATCAGGAAATGATTTTCCTCCGAGTATTTTTAGGCTAGGAGATTTAGCATCTAATGTTCAAAACCTGGCTCTGCCATCCCCTAGCTGTGTGGCCTTGGATAAAAGACAATCACACTAATGTTAGTTTCCTTGTATGTGGAATGGGAATAACAGAGATCCTCCACTCACAGGCTGACGGGATTATATGGAAACTAGGAGTCAGAGAGAGGGAGAGAGAGAAAGGGAGAGAGAGAAGGAAAACTAGGAGTCATTGCCTGGGGCAAAGATCAGCCTCTATCAGCATCTTAATCAAAACCTGGATCCAGTGAATTGGATCCTTCCTTGTATGAAGCTCACCTGAGGAGCGGGGTCCCCCTCCTAGGGGGCTAGCTCTGAACACGCTCTGCTGCTTGCTGCCTTCCCTGTGGGGTGGCTGGGAAGCGGAGGAACCTGGATGGGACCTGCCTGGGGCTCCTCTTTGGGTCTGTCCTTCCAGGATTGCACTGAGCCACTAATATGCACGGTCCTAGGTTGCAAGGGCCCCAGGGGGCTGAGGGGCCCCCTGGGTGGTCCTGGGACAGGCTAGACATGAGATGTAAGAAAAAAGAGGGGCTACTGGACCAGGTTCTCGCACCCACAAGGCCTACTGCAGAAGTCAGAAGTTTGGGAAACTGCGTGTGAGCCTGACTTCTTTGTGTCATTGGAAAAGTATTGTCAAGGCAGGAGGAGAGAATGTATAATGTAACTGTTAGCTTATCTTCTAGCTTTTGGCACTGGGGATCGAACCCTGGACCTCACGTATACTAGGCAAGTACTGTACCACTGAGCTACATCCCCAGCCCTGAGTTATTATTTTTTTTTTCTTTTTTGTGCCAGGGATCGAACTCATGACCTTGCGCTTGCCAGGCAGGAGGTTGTGCCACTGAGCTAAGTCCCCGGCCCTTCTAAGTTACCATTTTTAAGTCTGTGAGCATGTGATGTTGATCCTCCTGCCCCAGACCCTGCGGATGCTACATTGGTGGGTGACCATCACTGACCACTGAGACCAAAACCGATTTTAACCATGCCTCCATCCACAGTCTCTAGTTAAACAGTGGCCTAGATCTCTTTACTGCTTCAGAAAGCTTGCTTGCGTGTTAACACATTGGTTCCGGGATAGAGCCCTGCCAAGTGCGTGTAAGTTGTCACCTGAGCTCCGCCCCTTGAGGTCCAGCTCGAACTCCACCTCACCTCTTAGCCTCTTTGCCATCTACCACTTGGGACCTACAGTCTGTCCTTCCTCACCACACTGAGGCTGCCTCCCGAGCTGCATGGTCCTGTGTCCCCGCCAGCACCCCACGCGGTGCACCAGCACGGTAAATGCACAGTGGGTATTCGTGGAATGAGAGGCCGAGATGGCTACACCCTGATTAACGATCAGGGGCCTCTGTTGATTTTCTAAAACTGCCGTGTCAGTAACGCCTTCCCTTCCGAGTAAACAGACTCAGCCCCTAAAGAAAATCAGGCAAGGCAGCCTTTAACAAGACCAATAAACCCGACCTTCGTTTTTATTATCTTTGGGCTGGGTTTGCTGGGGAATTTGTATCTGTAGAAAATCTTAGCATTTGCTGCTGTGAGGCAAATTTTTCGCATTCATTTATTCTTCCAGTGGTTTGGCCCCATCGAGCCGAGGGCTGGCTGGAGGGAAAATCTGGCCTACAAGAATCCAAGTTTGTCTTTGGTGGTAGAAATGAAACAGCTTCTCTAGGCCGTGCCCTCAAACTTCAGCCCCATTCCTATTGAAAAATCGTGTCTCAAGGGGTAAAGAGCCGTGGGATAATAGAGCCTGAAAAATGTTGGAGATTTGGCCCATTTTACTGTCTTTTTTTCCTTGGAGAATAATCTTTTGGGGAAAAGTTGGATGGAGACCCTTAGAGCCACACAGTTTTTTAAGTTAAATTCAAACCTCATAGTCACAGCTTGATTCTTTTTCTTTTTCTTTCGTTTTTTTTTTTCCTTTGTTTTTTTTTTTCCTGAACAATGGACAAAGAAATGCACCAGAGAGCTTGGTGGAGGGGTGGGCAGCCTGTCTAAGTGTCCCGCACAGGGACCAGACTCACAGACGCTCCTGAGCATTCAGGGAACCACCAAGTCCTGGCGCCTGGGACACCCCACATTGTGCACAAGTGCGGGCAGCTCCTGAGCACCCCTGCGGACCTTGGGGTTTGCACGAGCCTTGCAGGCTCATCTCGTTCTCTGCCTCTAGGACTGCAAATCCCAGCACCTGGACCTAAGGCAACTTCCAGCCCACGGTGCTCCATCCACACCATGAGGTGACGAGAGTGGCCAGCAGCCCTGGTGCTTACCAAGAGTCAGGTCTTCATGTGCAATTCCTCACTTAATCCTCCACAGATTGCGGGCTGAGTTACCACCCCCATTTTACAGGTGGTGGCTGGATTGTTGTTTTGTTTTGTTTCTTGGGACAGGGTCTCACCGGTAGTCCAAGCTGTCCTTGAACTCATTATGTAGCTCACACTCACCTCCAACTTGCTATCCTGTCTTGGCCATCTGAGTGCTGAAATGACAAGTGTGCACCTCCCAGCCCCGCTTGGAATAAAGAAATACTGATGTTTTGGATGCTTCATTTAAAGAGACCCAGTATGTGAGGTTCAGCAGAGGCCTGGCGCCTTGTTCATACTTGTCTGAGAGATGTTCTTCGGTCATAGTGAACATGTTGAGTATCGCGCTGTGCTCTGTATCACAGATACAAAAGTGAAAGATAACACCCCCACCTGCTGCCTCCGGGATGTTCGGTGTCACCCCACACCCTTCTGGATAGGACAGGTCCACCCAAGTGGCACCACCCCAAAGATGGTCCTCCATTCGAGGATGCAGGAGCAGTTCTGCTGGAGCTCAGTCTTATTCCTGAGTGTTTGGTCTCCTGCGGGATTGTGTCTTCTGACACCCACCTGCCGGTGAGCCTTCTGTTGTTTCTAACTAGCATCATTGTGGTTCAGACTTTCCGGGTAGTAGCTGCATGTATACTCAAGAGCGTTATTATAGTTATTGACTGCTTCTGGAATTATTGTTGGCATGTGTGTGTGTGATATTTCAAAGCCCAAGCTATAAAACTTATGTCCAGTAATATTAGCAGAATTATTTAAGCCCCTAAAGCCCATCATAAATGGTAGCTACAATAACAGAAGGCCCATGGGCCTGTACCTGAGGACACTTGATTTCTATCGGGGTGCATCACACGGACCAACCCTGACCACACCCCGCCCACCTTGGGTGCCCACTCCTTACACAGCCATTGAAGGAAAGGGCAGGCTGGGGATATAGTTCTGTGGCACAAGTGCCTGCCTGGCAAAGTCCTAAGTTCGATTGCTGGTATCCGAAAAGTAAAAAAAAAGAAAAGAAAAGAAAAGGCATTTTTGGTGGGTTTGTGGTTACAAAGCAGTGAGCGCTGGGCTCGCAGAGCCAACATGCCAAAGGCTGCTGTCAACACCTCCCTGGGCAGTGGCAGGTTAGAGCACTTGGTGGGGACCGTGGATGACTGTCCCAGCACCCCTGGGTCTTGTCAGAGGTTGTGAGGGCAAGAAAATGTGCTTTAGCCAGAACCAAAAACCAGCCTGAGCAATCCGCCTGAGTAGAAGCACAGTAGATGTTGTGAAAGCCAAAAAGAACAGGATGTAGGCTTTGAGCTTCCTCTCCTGAGGCTCCCTCTGGTCGCTCGCACTCTGACAAGCCAAGTGGAACGGGAGGCAGGGGACTGTGCGTGGTCCGGAGGCCACCAGCTTGGAAGAGCCTGCCCAAGTCCAGAGCAAGACACAGTGGTCCCAAGAGTTTCGGGAAGGATTTGTTCAAAATTCAGGTTCAAAGGGTCCCAGGAGGATTTTCTTGCAAGATACTGGCAGAAGGAAAGAGAGAAACTATGCAGAAGGATGAGCCCTGGGCACGTTGGGCAGGTAAGGGGCTCCTGAGACCTCGATGTGGGGACACATACACAGGGGTCCTTTGGGGACAGTAGAAATGACATCTCCATTATTTCTGGAGTTGTGCAGTCACAGGCCTGCCCGGGTTTGGGGTGAGGAAAGGACCCTGATGCCACAGCAGCATCTAATATCTGGTGTCACTCTCCAGTCCCCCAGCCTCTGGCATAGTTGCTGTCTTAAAGCCTGTGCTGTATCAGCAGTGAATTTGGTGGCGGGTCATTGGGCACCGACCCTGGGATCACAGCACACACTCCTGCTCACCAGTTGCTTTCAGAGTTCCCCAGAGTCCCATGGTTCCCGGGAGTCATGTATACAACAGCTTTGTCCTTCTCTGTCCATGTCACCGACCTGGGAACTTGGAGATGGAGTTGACAGCCAATTCAGTGATGGTCTTTTAGAGCCAGTGGATAGGAACTGGGGCCTCGGGAAGGAAGTGGCAGAGATGCCACTTCAGGTCATCAGGTGCCGACCTCAGCAAGACCTGGTTGCCTCCCAGTCTCGCTCCCCGGCAGCTGTTTGTGAAAGCTCCGTTCTGCAGCCAACCTCCTGCACAGGCTGTGCCTAGAACTGGTGCACTACCAGGTCACTCGAGAAGTGGCATGAAATTCAAGAAATGTTTTTAGAGCTTCTGTGCTCAGAAATGTACCCTCCTAGCTGAGGTTGGATGCCTGGAATTCCATGAAGACCAAGCCCTGGATTTGGCTGGAGAGGCTGGGGAATGCATGACAGCCCCTCTCCCCATCCAGAAATAAGGCATGTAATGCACTAGCGCCGTGAGGAATGTTAAAGGAATAGTGGTCGTGATGGTGAATTCATCCAATCAACATTAGGAATCACAGCACAGGTGTTTCCTATCTAACCTTCTGATGGTCATTTATGAGACCCTGCAAGGGCTTCTTGGAGCTTATGGGTTTTCCGTATTTACCAGAAACTTCCACTTTGAGCCTTATAATGCATCCTCTGTAAGGCAGATATGTACTCTGGGCAAGGATTTAGGCAGGGTGCAAGGCCATGGCAGCTGGCATATAGTAGCACTAAAAAAACCTGAATGGTTCTGAGGGAGGGTGCTTGCTGTGGGCGTATAGTATACAGCTCAGTGGTAGAGTGTGTGTGTAGTGTGCACAGGCCCTGGGTTCAGTTCCCACTGCCACCAAAAAAAAAAGGGGGGGTGTAAAAGGGACGGGACTACAGATCCACAGAGAAATCCCCAGTGGGCAGTGGAAAGTGCAGTGTAGTGGAGGAGCACATGTGAGCCATTGGGGGCAGCCCTGACCTCGCACTGACATTATTTGGGGATCTTAAAAGAAACAGTGGATACTTGAGCTCCACGCCTTCTCCCCACAGTGGAGCCCCTAGGGTTCTGCTGCGGAAGGAAAAGGGCAGAATGGGTGTCAGAGAGCAGAGGATGGGTATTTGCAGGTCACGGTCCCTATGGGATCCAACGCATCTTGTCCAGGACCGAGGGAGATTTCCAAATGGCTGAGGTCACATCTTGTCACACTTTCCCCCCCGGGAAGAGTGGTCAGGGAGGGACAAGACACCACGTGAAAGAAAATAACGTTTGGAAGCTCAGAAATGGCGGTTAGAGATCTGAATATAAACTTTACTGATTTTTTTTTCTTTTTTGGTGGATTGATTTTATGTCTTTTTTGGTCACATATTTTTGTTTTGCATGTTAAAAACAATATTTAGCCAAAAGAAGAAAATTTTAAAAACACTCAGTCTTGTCATCCAGAGATAAGTTCAACTCACCTTCATATCTGCACACCCAAATCTCCTTTCAACATATTTAAAGATAAGCATTTTACACAAACGGGACTGTGTGCTTATTTGCACGTGAGACTGTGCACACCTTTGCATGTCTGTAAGTATTCACCCTCTACATAAATTCAGATATCATAATCATAGCATATGAGATATTTAATGTCTTTTGGCTATTATGATTGGCCCTTCGTAGAGCGTATTTTGCTCACATCCTTAATTATTTCCTTAGGATACATTCCTAGAGGTGGTAAGCCTTTGGAAGACTTTGCTACATACCTCCAAATTGCACAAGAAAGGATTTACTAATTTATTCTCCCACCAACAGTGTATGAAAAGGTGCCCATGGTAATTAAAGAGAAAAAAGGCCTTTGCCAACTTGACAGACTAAGAGTGAACTCATTACTGAGTTTGTAACTTCTTTATCTCAAATTCTGCAAACAAATAGAAGTGAAGCTCAGAGATCTTCCCGAATGGGGTGGTACCCACCCAGGTGATCTTTGCTATCTGATTCACCCCGGCCTGCCTGACTGCCACCTGGATTTTCAGAGTGCCAGCTCTCCACAATCTAGGGCCTTTGTTAGTCCTAACCTGCGTGCATGGGAACCACCAGGGGGCAGTGTGGAGCTATTGCTTATACACCACATACCTCCTGGTTTTGCCATATAAAATCTTGAATAACACAATTATTCTTTTGTTGTGTGTTTTATGACTTCTGCAGATTGGTATTCATAATACTGATTCACTTGCATTAGTTGTTCATCCCCTTCCAATTATTCTTGTATTTGCCCCTCTAGTTTATATGTTGATTGCAAAAAATAAAATAAAATAAAATAAAACAAAATAAAATAAAATAACCTGAGCCGTTATACCTCTTTTGCAGGCAGGGACCAGAACACCTGAGTTGTTCTGATCTCAGCTTTGCTAGTGGCCTCTGTGACAAGCTCACCCCTGGGTTCCTGAGTGCCCCCATCTGAGGAATGGCAGGATGGGTCCCAGCAGGGGTATGTTTTGTTCTCTTCCAGTACTAATAAAATGAAAGGGTTAAGAGTGTGGTCTTTGGATGAGACAGGACTTGGGCAAGTTATTCTACCTATGTCAGTCCCTTCATCTGTTAAGTGACAATAATAATAATAGCATCAACTAGCTGGGTGTGGTGGTGCAAGCTTGTAATTGCAGTGCTCAGGAGGCTGAGGCAGGAGAATCACTGCAAGTTCAAGGCCAGCCTAGGCTACATAGTGAGTTCAAGACCAACCTGAACTGCATAAACTACATAGTGAGATCCTGTCTCAAAAAAACATTAACATAAGGCTGTGAGCATTAAATGAAATAACACAGGGAAATAACTTGGTAGAGTACCTGATGCCGGTAACTAATCAGCACATATTATCTTTAAAGAAATCTGTTTATTCCTGTGTCCAGAGAGGACACTGTTGTTGGCTTTTGTGCTTACTTACCTGCTTACCTGAAATGGTGTCCGTATCAGACAGAATGACTTTCAGAAGCACATATTCCATGGAAGGGCTGAGCAGCACAACCCCAGCGACATAGCCCCAGCTGCAGAGGTTAGAGAGTTCATCCAGCCCTCAGTGTCTGAGGGACATTGGTTCAAAGTCCTTGTGCACATACCAAAGTCCATGAATATTCACATCCCTTCCGTAAAATAGTGTAGCACTTGCATACAGCCGATGCATATCCTCCCATATGTTTTAAATCATCTCTAGATTATTTAAAGCATCTAATACAAATGCTGTGTAAACTGTTGTCCTATCATATTGTTTAGGTATAATGACGAGAGGGAAATTCATACACGTTCGGTTTAGACACAATACTCGTGGGCCTGGCTCCATTTACAGTCTCTAGTGGTTTAGCCCAAGGTTGCTGAAACCGATGGAGCTGGAAGCAGTAAATGTCTGATGGAATCTTATTCGGCTAGCGATCACCCAGTGGGCCCCCCTCATCCTCTAGTTTCACTGCTTTCACCCCAAGTCCATCAAAGCAGGGTCTGTGACAAAACCCCAGGAGCAGCCACAAATGCCTTTGGAAATGACATTTCCGCCTGAGGCTGGCTGGGCAGTGACACTTGCAGGCTGGAACACTTGCCCTCTCATTTATTTACTCCTGCAGTGATCACCAAGCACCTGTCACCAATGACGTGCTGTGCCAAAGGCAGTGGGTACCAACAGGCACGTACGATTGAGTTCCTGTCCCCAAGAAGCTCCAGGAAGCAAGTTGAGCCTCACTGGGAGCCAGAAGTGAGGAGGGACCAGGGCAAGGCGAGGAGAGCCCCAGGGAGCCGTCTCAGGGGCGGGGCCGCAGGGGGAGAAAGCGAGGCAGCAGCCAGCACGCAGGAGCCGGTGACCGGCTAGATGGCGAAAACTGGGGCAGCAGGTGGAGGGAAAGAGGCCGAGGTTTTGACCTGTCCATCCACAACAGGATGGTGGCCTTGAGTGAGAACCAATTTGAGAGGGAAATCCTGGCATGCCGTGGGGCCGTGCTGACTTTTGGGTTTGTGCACAGAGCCTTTTCCCGTTCTACAGTCACCCTCCCCCATAAACACTAGACTCTGCGTCGGCCTTCCCCGAATGTCGCTTGTCTGATCTTTGCCACACACCACCTAAACTAGTTGCTTAATATTTTTTAAGCACATTACTTTTTTAAACAATTTTTTAAGCAAATTCACTTTTTTCCTACTTTTTAAAAATGGAGCAGTGGTGCACATACAATCAAAGTTTTCCTGTCACATTCGTGTTTATATACGTTCGTGTGAAACACATTGTTGTAGTCTGGGTTTGCAAGGAAAACAGTTTAATACAGGAAACATAATTTATAATATTATTTTGTAATAGTCACCCAAAGAGTCAAAAAGTGCAGCAAAATCTATCCACATACTAAAGACCCCAGAGATTCCAGCTGAGTGCTGAGATTCCTCAGAAACGTCCTGCATGAGTCCAGCTGAAGACCTGGAGCCCACCACAATGACTCATGCAAGTCTGTTTTACGGATCTGCGCTGCGAAGGCCCAAAGGTCAGCTGTGGAAGCTAGAAGGTCTATGCCAGCGGGATGAAGGATCTGTGCCAGCGGGCTGAGGGTTCTGCACTGGAGCCAGGAAGCAATGCTCAAAGTAAGGACCAGAGCTCCCCCTGAAAAGTACCACAGCCATCCTCAGTGACAATGAGGTCCTGAGCTCCTCTGACGATGAGAACAGCCAACTTCATATCAGGAAGCCAGCGTGACAAGCTTTTCCAGGAGATGATGTGAACAGTACACCACCTTCCCCTCCGGAGCCAGGAAGTGATGCTCAAAGTAAGGACCAGAGCTCCCCCAAAGTGAACCACAGCCATTCTCAGTGACAATGAGGTCCCAAGCTGCAGTCTTGATGAGAATAGCCAAGTTCATATCAAGAAAGAAGCTCAACAAGCTCCTCTAGGAGAACCAACAACACCTCTTCTTCCTCTTCAGTCTCCTTTTTATCTTGGCAGCAATCCTCAGGGAAGCCATCTACATTCAGCACCATGCTGATTCAGTTCAGCTGGTATTACAAGTTGACCACCAGTTATCATCCGCCACCCTTTTTGATTTTTGTTTTTCTGGTTTTCTGTTTTGTTTTGTTTTGTTTTGGCTTACACTGGTCAGCCACAGAGTCGAGTCCAATGAGGAAGCGTGCAAAGGGTGTCTGCACGCTGGAGGCCAAAGGATTCAATCCAAGGTCTGGAGTTCACTGCAGTGTTCATGCAAGTCCACACCAGGAGGCCAACGGGTCTGTGATGGAAGACCGAAGAGTCTACTCCAGAAGGCTTTAGGATCCAAAGCAGAAGCCGAAGAGTCTGTGCTACAAGACAGAGGACGACATCCAGGCCAAGGTGAAGACTGGAGCTCCTCCAAAGAGCAGAACCTCATCTGTCCTTCCTCCTTCCCTTTTATGCCATCCAGGCAGTGCCTCACCCTAGGGTGTAGAATTGCTAAGCCGATTTAATTAAGCTTCTAAACATCTCAATTTGACACACTCAATGAACCATTACACACATAGACACTTTAATGCCTATTAATGTAAACATTTTAAGTTCTTTTTGAGATGGGAACTGAGAGCATTTCACTCTCATGAAGTAAGGACATGGTAGCAGGACGGGTTTGGGTGTTGTGATCATGGACCTAAAGCTTATGCAGACAACCAGGCGTGGTGGCGCACGCCTTTAATCCCAGCACTCGGGAGGCTGAGGTAGGCGGAGCATTGTGAGTTCGAGGCCGGCTTGGGCTACAACACAGTGCGACCCTGTCTCAAAAAAACTAGGGCCGGGAGTTTGGTTCAGTGGCTTAAGCGCCTGTCTGGCAGGTGCAAGGTTGTGAGTTGAATCCCCGGTGCCCCCCCCCAAAAAAAAGCTTATGCAGATAATAAACGCTAATTTCTTAGCCGGTCTATCCTTATCAGTTCCGCTTTCCTTGCAAGTGAATGTAGAATCATTTTCTTGTCTGCTGTGGAGCTGTGTGGGTGCACACTGGGGTGGGGGCCGGAACCTGCCCTCCGGCTCCTTCTGCAGGGGCAGTGGCCCTGTCTCAGGTTCCTTTGCTGGCTCTGGAGTCACAGGCCTCTCCTGGGACCGACCCCAACCTGTGGACAGATGTCACCTGGTGCCCGGGAGGTATGGACGAGGACAGGCAGGAGCCACAGAGGGGCTCTGGGCTGGGAGGCAGCTCCAGGCTGTTCTTCTGCGTCCTGTCTTTTCCAGGCCCCAGATAAGCACTTCCTGTCCCCCATTGATTATACACAGACCCTGCTTCCTTTCTCCTCAATACCTGGGACGCTTTCCAGCTCATTCTGCCACAAGGGGAAATCCATAAACCTCACAATTCCCAGGCCTGCCTTTGGTCAGTGC
Organism: Dasyprocta punctata; assembly: GCA_004363535.1. NCBI lineage: Eukaryota > Metazoa > Chordata > Mammalia > Rodentia > Dasyproctidae > Dasyprocta > Dasyprocta punctata. The sequence goes on along the minus strand of RJWM01023989.1, from coordinate 1,877 downwards.
GCTCCGCAAGTTCTGACCTTTTTGTTTTTCTCTTCTTTTTTTTTTTTTTTTTTTTTTTGGTCTTCTTGAGACAGGTTTCAGTTCAGGCTGGCCTTGAGCTCACTTTGTAGCCCAGGCTGGTCTTGAACTCGCCACAATCCTCCTGCCTCAACTTCTCTCCAGACAGAATGGCTGTGACCCCTGTCAGGCCCGGGCTAGAGAAGAAATGAACTCTGTCTCACAGAGTGTTTTCAGCAGCTGTGAATAGTGGCCTGGCGGCCCATGCCAAGCCCTGAGTTCTTGCCCACAGAGGAAGCAATGCTGGGGGTTTCTCCCAGTGTCTGCTGTGGGCACAGATTGGGACACAGTAGCGTCCATGTCCCATGTTTGCTGGTCACTGTCCTTGTGCTCATCATGTTGATCCCTAGAAGCCCAAAGCCCTGTATTCGAGTGTCAGGTATTCTGGTGACCTTGAATAAATCCAGGAGCCTCTGACAGGCTCAGTTTCCCTATTTTTAAAACAGGGGTGATCATATCTGCTTGATCTGTGTTCATGGGGCAGTAGGATCAGACGAGATCAAATAAAGTGCTTTTAAAAGTAAAATCACTATAGCCAACCAAGTGTGGTGGTGCACATCTGTAATCCTAGCACTTGGAAGACTGAGGCAGGAGGATCATCTGGAGTTCAAGGCCAGCCTGGGCTACTTAGTGAGAACCTGTCTCAAAAGAAAAACCCTAAGTAAATAACTAAATACATTAAGTAAGATAGATGATTATGGAAGTGTGCCTCGCATGCATCTTCTAGCTCAGACACCCCCTCCTGAACAAGGACTTCTGCTTGGCCCACAGCCACCCCTCCCCACTGTGACCCCTCTCTTTCCTGGCTCTGTCATTGGTCTGAAGCAAGGGACCTGTTACCCAGTTTACACACAGAGTGCACCACCTTCCCCCTTCCACCCAGGTCACACCCCAAGGTCCCCCGATAGACAGTCAGCTGGTGGCCCTGTACCTGGCTTCCACACACATCTAGAACCCGAGGAACTAGGTGACCAGCGGAGGTGAGAAGCAGCTGAGCCTCTCGGGTGGGTTTTGAGGATCCTGGCTGAGGCAACTGAAGTCACAGGTTCAGAGATTTTTTTTAAAAATAACCTAGGGTTTCTTTTAAGAGCTGTGCTTCCTGTTGCTAGGATATAATACATGGCCATCGTAAAAGCTAAGAAGAGAAGTATGAAACAAATAAAATGGCCTGAAGTGCTAAAGCTCAGGGATGACATCGGTGACTGTCCTTCCAGATTTTGTCACTGGCTTTTCTCACCAAGCAGTTTACTATATCTGAGATGTTGGTTCAGTTTCAAAAAGGTGGATCGTGCTGGGGATGTAGCTCAGAGACACAGTGTTTGCCTGACAAGGGCAAGGTCGTGAGTTCGATTCTTGGTACCAACAAAAATAAAAGTAAGAAAGGTGGATTAGCCAGAGGGCACAAAGAACTCAAAACCATCTACAGGAGACGCAGGGTGCGGGGACTTCCAGACAGGAAGTGTGTGTCCCCAGGGTTGGGGACACACCAAGGCCAGAGAGCTGCCCATAGCTTGTGGCAATAGAAAGCCATTTGCCTCTGTTACCTTTCTAAAGTCCCCCAGGGCCTTGCAAAGACTGCAGAGGGAGTGGAACAGAAGGCAGCTGGCACGGTGCTGAGAATCCACAGGGAAGAGAAGCAGCCTGTGTAGATGCTAGGAGGGCAGACAGTGCGAAATGTCTCCACTGCTACCAGCAGCAGCTTCCCAGGCGGCGGCTGCTGCTGCTGCTGCTCCTCTTCCTCCTCCTCCTCCTCTTCCTCCTCCTCTTCCTCCTCTTCCTCTTCTTCCTCCTCTTCCTCCTCCTTCTCCTCCTCTTCCTCC
>RJWM01023988.1:0-31317 GCA_004363535.1 Dasyprocta punctata | reverse complement strand
GGGGGGGGGGGGGGCGGGAAATACCGACAATTTAAAGTGAGAGGTTACAATTAATAATTTTCATTCAAAAAGTTAAAGAAAATGAGAGATCGACACTGTGCCTGTTAGAAGCTCCCATTGCCAAGTCAGCTTCTGTCTTCCCGGGTTCTTTTTATCTTTTCACCTCTACTCCCAAGGGGAGACGTGCTCTGCGGACCCCACCCACTCTGTGCCCCAGGAGTTTCCAGGGCGCGCAGTAACCACCTACATCCCCCAATAACAAAGCCGGAGCCCGCCCGGCGTGGTGGCGCACACCTTTAATCCCAGCACTCGGGAGGCTGAGGTAGGCGGAGCGTTGTGAGTTCGAGACCGGCTTGGGCTACACCGCAAGCGCAAGGCCGGTCTGAGCTACATAGTGCGACCCTGCCTCAAAAAACTAGGGCTGGGAGTTTGGCTCAGTGACTTAAGCGCCTGTCTGGCCTGTGCGAAGTTGCGAGTTCGATCCCAGGTGCCGCAAAAAAAAAAAAAAAAAAGCAAAAGCCAGAGCCTCCAGTAGGGGGTACCCCTGCTGCCCGGGATCCTAAACTAGCTCGGAATCAGACTGCCATTCAGGGAACATGTGTGTCTTTGTCTGCTTTCATCCTTGTGGCCAACTTACAGTTTTTATTCTCATATCGCAGATGAAGCAACCATAGCCCCAAGATGTATGTCGCCCACAGTGACAGCACTGAACTCAAACTGATTCCAGTTTGATGGAACAAAAGCTTGAAATACTGCTAGAAAAACACTACGATAACAAGTGTAACTACAGGGCTGGGGGTGTAACTCAGTGATAGAGCACTTGCCAGCCTGCACGAGGCCCTGGGTCCATCCCTAGCACCACAGAATAAGAGCAATAATAATAATGACAAACAATAAACATAATATAACCTACATTCATAGCAAACAAACAAGCACAAAATAGTGTAACTGTTGGCAAATGCAAGATGTAATGGGAAAATACAGTAGTGTTAAAATTTAAAAATTTATTACAGGCTATGATCAAGAAATCAACCAATAACAAATGCTGGAGGGGCTGTGGGAAGAAAGGAACCCTTCTCCACTGTTGGTGGGAAGGTAGACTAGTGCAACCACTGTGGAAATCAGTGTGGAGATTCCTCAAAAAACTAGGAGTAGAGGTTCCATTTGACCCAGCTATTCCCCTTCTGGGTATCTTCCCAAACAAATTAAAAACATCATACCACAGCAATATATGTGCACCCATGTTTATAGCAGCACAATTTGTAATAGCTAGATCTTGGAAACAACATAAATGCCCATGAACCAAAGAATGAATAAAAAAGATGTGGTATTTTTATACACTGGAGTACTACTCAGCCATAAAGAAAGATCAACTTGAGGCTTTTATAGGTAAATGGATGCAATTTGAGACCATACTCATAAGTAAAATAAATAAGACATCCAAGTATAAGCATCGTATTGTCTCACTAGTGTGAGAAGTTGAAAAAAACAACATATGTATATATGTATGTGTGTGTGTATAAAAAATAGTTAAGATACTTATACTACTGATTTCTCTGAGTTCATTGAAGAGAAAGATTTGTGCTGGTAAGGTTCAGACAATTGAATGCAGATGTCTTGTGCTCTGGGTGAATGATTTGGGGATGACAGTCTGCAGCGTATATATCATTGTTGCCTCCTGATTGACATGTTTTGAAATTTATGTTTTTTCTTTTTTTCTCTTTGAAATAAACAGTAAAGATACATTGTGATTAATCTCTCTCAGAATACCCTCCCTTGCTTTGAACATACCTATCCTAGCATTTTTGTCACTTTCTGAAGTTGTTCTGGAAGTGCTCCTTTTTGAGTATGTTTGGTCGTCCTATTGTGCCTGCACCATTGTCATGAATTGACTCGAAACCTTTACCTTTTATGGACATTTTTACTTTGGGGAAAAGCTATAGCTCACACGGTGCCAGATCCGGTGAATAAGGTAGATGAGACACACAGTACGGTTTTTATGAGCCTGCCTTTCCATTGGATGGCACTTGGCGGCAGCATTTACTGTATTTTTTTAAATCATAGTTCATAGACAAGAAAGCGGATTTCTAGAATCATTTAGAAAGTGGCAAGGATAATGGGATAAGTATGCCCTAAGTGAGGGAGAGGATTTTGAGGGGGATTAATGTCTATGTGTGTTTTACTGTAATAAAGTTTTATTTAAGCGTTCACCTTGTATTTCACAGTCACATCTCATGAATTTCTTTCAAATTGCACAGGCAGGGCCATGTCCGCAGGGGGCGCTAGGCACATGCCACAGTGTGACGGGTGAACTTGCCCCAGTGGTGTAAGCAGCCCTGCCTGAGGGCTCTTCTCTACGGTAAGCTAAGTAACACCTCAGAAACAAGTAAACAAACAAACAAACAAAAAAGTCAAAACAGGTGAATGAAATTCTCACTTCTTGAGTTTTTAGAAGACTCTTCAAGGCCTTATCTTCACTTTCTCCGAAAAAGAAATACATAGAAAGACGATTTCTTTTTTTAATATTTCAAGCCAATACCAAAAAGTACCCATGCTCCCAATTACCCAAATTTAAAAACAACCACCTTAACACAGGGAAAGCAATTAAAATCAGGAAATAAAGGGATTTCAGAATATCCCCTACCTTACCCAAGGCATTTAGGATTTTGCAGAAAACGACTACTCAGCAGCTTCCTTAATTGTTCTAGACTTTTCTTCTGGATTGCCCAAGCCCCAACACTTTTTGAACAGTGTATGGATATTTTAATTTCTCTGTTAATAAAACCTGGAAGATGCTCAGGAAAGGAAGTTCATTTACCTGAGCTTATCTCATGACAGTGATCATGACATGGATTTGTCTCCAATTCTTTTTTTTTTTCTTTCTTTCTTTCTTTTTTGACATGATCTTGCTATGTTGCCCGGACTGGTCTCCAACTCTTGGGCTTAAATGATCCTCCTGTCTCAGTCTCTTGAGTAGCTAGGACTACTGGTGCCCACCACTGCACCATCAGGGAATACAACACAGGGGGTTACACAATGGGAAAGAAGGAATATTATACAATGCCAAGGGCTACACCATCCTTATATAAGCATCTACATTTGTACATGGCTGCAGGGGCCATCTCGTTCTCAGACTTAAGAGAGATTAAATTTGACTTGCTGGTATTTCAGAGGGAAAATAAAACCCAAGCCAATGACAATACACACGCAAAATCAACAAAAATGCATTTGTAGGTGAGTAGGTGTGGTGGAAAGATTACACAATAAGTGGCTTTGGGCCCATCCTTACCCTCACCTGTGATCTTGAGCAATACCATTCTCCCCATTTCCCCATCTATTAAATCATTCATGTGTCATTTGTTTTCAAAAGAAAAATCGAAAGTTCAAGGTCCCCCAGCAAGATAATCTGCAGTAATTGGCCCAGGAGAAGATGGCTCTAAATAAAGGAGTTCCCCTCTTTCCAACTACTCCCTTCCTCTATCTCCTGGCCCCTCCCTGCAGCCCATCTCTCCACACACACTGTGAGGGCCGCAAAGGACCTCAGAGCACCCAGTGCAGCCCCCAGAGGGAAGGTGAGGTACCAAGGCCATGCAGTTTAAAGGTCAACCAGTAAACTGCCCCTGCTCTATGACCCTTGCTGCTAATGGGAAGACAAGCGAGGAGGAGGAGGAGGATGGAGGTGTCTTTCCTGAGCCCAAGTTGCCTCTCCCTGTGGGGAAATTAAAGAGCAACACCAATGTTATCAGTTTGGGGTCTCATTTCAAATGTTATTCTGAGCCTATGATTATCTTGCTGGGAGACCTTGAACTTCTCTGGGCTTCAGCTTCTTATCAAGGAAGTGAGATGACCAGTTCCTTCCTTCCTCTAATATTTTTTTTTCTAGTACTTAGGATTAAACCCTATAATTCTCTCCCACTGAGGCAGTCACTAGACTGTTCAGGCTGGGATCAAACTTTAGATCTTCCTACTTCAGCCATCCATATAACTGCTATTTCAGGCATATGCCATCTTGCCTGACCTCCCCCAATATTTCCCGTACTGTTTGATTATACATTACAAAAATGTGTGATAGAAGTGATATTTAGAAGAGAAAGAAAATTTAAGTCACTCATCCTGTATAAAGACTGCTTTTTCACTGTTCAGAGACACTTCTTATAGTCTGTCTCCCTCTCTCTCTCTCCACACACACACAGACACACACACACATACACGCACACATCTCTTAAGCCCATTTATGAAGCCCAAGAATTTTCTGTGCTTATTAAGTGCCAGGGACTATTCCAGGCACATTACACACAGTCCACACTTCCTTATCTGAAATTCTCAAGACTTGATGTGCTTCGGCACTTGGAATTCTTTTCTTTTCTTTTCTTAGGAAGGTAAAGTTTTATATTCCACATTATCACATTAATATTTCTGCAGCAGAAAGCATGAATGTACACACAAAATGAAATAAAGACTACAATTAAGTTCATATCAACTTATAAATATCAGCCAACTTATAAATATCAGCTTCATAGATTTCAGCACTGCAGAAGGGTAATCCTGAACCTGTGCCAGCCCATGCAATGCACCCCATAGTACCGTGTTACTATGGGGGAGCAGGCTAATAAAAAATGTCTTTGTACCTGGGCATCTTACACCAAGACCACTGCGCACTAAGCATACCCTTGTTTATGGAGTGGGAATCAAAATGATATCACACAACAGACTTCAACTCAGAATATGCAAGCAACTATTTTGCCACATTGTATAATGTTCTCATCAGCTCTATTTTTAAGAGTCGTGTGGGAGTTGTGAGTTCGAGGCCGGCTTGGGCTACAACGCGAGCGCAAGGCTGGCCTGAGCTACACAGTGCGACCCTGCCTCGAAAAAACCAGGGCCGGGAGTTTGGCTCAGTGCCTTAAGCGCCTGCCCTGACAGGCACGAGGTTGTGAGTTCAATCCCTGGTGCCGCAACAAAAAAAAAAAAAAAAAAAAAAGAGTCGTGTGGGAATTCCAACCCCAAGGACTGTTTCCAAGTTCAGGAGCAGGCCAATTCTTAACCTAGGACCTGCAATGAACCCAGAGCAGAGAAATTGGGAAGAGAGACCAGAATAGACAATCAAAGTCCCTGGACTTACAGTCAGGCAGCTCTTGTTCAGTGGCAGAAAGGAGAAGAATGAGTTTGCATAACCATATATAGTAATGTCTTGGTTCATCAACACTTCTGTTTTTAAACAATTTCAGTTCATGAACAAAAGCCTTCAGCAAAATTTTGCTTCCATTCACAAACTGCATCCAGGGACAAACACAACCATGGCCGTCTTCCCCACACAAACACAAACACAGCCATCTTCCCCAAAATCATGAAGTAAATTAAGTTCATAAACTGAGGTATCACTGCAAAAGACAGGAAAAAATTTCAAAATTGGAATTCAACTCCAGAACTAGTCTGTAAAGTCACAAGGCAAATACAAGAGTTTTATGAAAATGAAAATCTTCTCCTAGAGCTGGGTGTGGGGGTACATTCTGTAATCCTAGAACTTCAGAGGCTGAGGCAGCAGGATCACCATGAGTTCGAGGTCAGCCTGGGTTACACAGTGAGTTCTAGGCCAGACTAAACCACAGAGCAAGACCCTATCACAAAAACACCAAAAAAAAAAAAAAAAAAAAAAAATCTCCTGCTGCAGGTAACAGCAAAATGCCTATTCATTCATCCATCCATTCATCCATCCATTCATTCATGTATCCATTCATTCATGTATCCAATCTCATACATTCATTCTCACATTCATCCCAATGTTTCATGTACCCCTGAAATGCAGAATTCTGTCTGTAGCAAACTCATGTTGCTAACTTCATTCATGCAAATATTCATTCAAAGCCTACCATAAGCCAGGACTAGGTTAAGCAATGGGGAAAAGAGACAACTATCAACTTGGCCCTGCATTGATGAAACTTGCAGTGCAGAATAGAGAGATAGGCAACAAACAAGTAATCAAATAAGTAAATAAAAGGCATAATCTCAAAGAGCAATTAAGCATTATGAAGACAATAGTGTTTAATAAAGAAACTAGGAAAGGTATAGAGGGATAAAAAGTGGGACAGTGAGGGCCGGGAGTTTGGCTCAGTGCCTTAAGTGCCTGCCCTGGCAGGCGCGAGGTTGTGAGTTCAATCCCCGGTGCCGCAAAAAAAAAAAAAAAAAAAAAAAAAAAAAGAAGTGGGACAGTGACAGATCCCTGGAGGAGGTCACTTTGGTGGGCAAAGAGCTAGACATGATGACAGAAGCAGTCATGAAACTTGCAGGGCTCAGTGCAAAGTGAAAATGAGAAGCCCCTTCTTTATTCACAACTTATTAAGAATGGCAAGATGGTGAGAGCAGAGAATTAAAACAAATGCTCTGGTGGGGACAGGGGCACCTGGGGTTCAGCAAATAAAAGAGCATTTCAATTCAGAAGGAGCAGCAAGTGCAAAGGCCCAGAAAGAGGACACAGTTGTGAGTATTCTAGAATGATAAGGGCACAGCAGAAAGGGAAGGCCCCTTTGAAGATTGCTTTAAAAAGAGCTGCCCCCCAGGCCACGTGCTTGGACACATGACTTTTCCATCCAGACCTCCCCGTTCTCCTGCCTGAGCCCATCTGAGAGGTGGCCTTGCAAGGCAGAACAGAGACCAGAGGGCCCCCTTAGGAAATCACAAAGGCAGATCCACAAATTCATGTTCCCTCTTTGCTGTGTTTCTACTGGAGCACAGAGCTCTGGACAAATACCCTAAGTTTCCCCTAAGCTTTTGTTTTCTGCCATGGAAATGCAAAAACGGTTAGATCATGTCCGGAAGGACCAGGTCAATCCCTAGTGCCTGGTTGCATGGTACCTCAAAATATTAGGGTACAGACTACTTAGTGGTTATTGTGGGTTGAGTGTGTCTCCCAAACATTCACATGTTGAAAACCAAATCCCCAACTTGATAGGTTAGTCATATTTGGAGGCAGAGCCTTTGTGAGGTAAGATTACAGGTTATGCCTCTGTGATGGCATTAATGGTTTTATAAGAAAGGGAAGAGAGATCTGAGCAGGATGCTTGCTCTGTCTCTCCATGGCATGTCCTGCGCCATTCTATAATGCAGCAAGATGGCCCTCACCAGATGTGGCACCATGCCCTTGGGCTTCCCAGTATCTAAAACTGTGAGCCAAATAAACCTCTATTTTTTACAAATGACTCAGTCTTAGGTATTTTGTTATAGCAACAGAAAACAGATTAAGTGGTTTATCAGGAAAGACAATAGTAATAAAAAGGAAACTTCCTGGATTCTATTAACAGGGGCTCTTATTTACCATATTTGCCCTCTTGGGTCAAGCTTCACTTCCTTGATGCTCCAGTATGTTGTAGGCAACTGGCTGGCTTGCCTGGCCAAACTGGTGTTAAACAAAGCATATGGGAGGTCAGTGATCTACTCTGATCTACTCTTGTACTAGTCCCAAAAGACTAAACTACAATGGAGCCTTGAAATCACCTGAACTTTGAAATGGACTAGTCTTCCAGAAAACAAGAAATTTGCACCAGCCAATGGGAAAGGGCCAGCATGTTAAGGAAGTTCTCTGTTTTAACTCTGTAAGAAAAGGCACTCGGATATAACCAATCTGCTTTTTGTTCCTTGACTCGGCTTTTTTCAGCCCTTTTCTGTCTATAAAGACGACCTCCCCTGTTCAACTCACTGGAAAACCCATTCTATTTTCTAGAATGAGATGCTACCTAGTTCTAGAATCATTAACAGAAATCAATTGGATTTCTTCTCACTAAATGAGTTAAGATTTTGTCTTTTGACATCACTCTCTGTGGCCCGAGTTGATCTGTGGCCCTAGGAAATGGTATTACCTTCTTGTTTAAGAAGAAAAGCCCAGTGTGCCGCATATAAATACACATTCTGGAGAAAGTTTTTAAAGGGGGCCTGTGCACTAAAATTCTGAAAAAGCACACAGACTGGGGACAAAAAAACCCAATGCGCCACTGAGCTTCGTGACCACAGGTCACATCTCAGAAGTCTGGTCCAGCCTTCTTGGCCTACAGATGAGGAATTGAAGGCTCAGAAAGGGACCTCCCTAGGCTGGGGATAGAGCTCAGCAGCACAGCACCTGCTCGGCAAGTGCCAGGTCATGAGTCCAATTTCCCATACCAAAAAAAAAAAAAAAAAAAAAAAAAAAAAAAAAAAAAAAAAAAAAAAAAAAAAAAAAACAGAAAGAAACAGAGAGAGAGCGAGAGAGAGAGAGAGAGAGAGAGAGAGAGAGAGAGAGAGAGAGAAAGAGAAAGAGAAAGAGAAAGAGAAAGAGAAAGAGAAAGAGAAAGAGAAAGAGAAAGAGAAAGAGAAAGAGAAAGAGAAAGAGAAAGAGAAAGAACCTCCCCAAGGCCACACAGTCCCATGGGTCCTCTGTGTCCTATCGAAACTCTTTGACTCTTCATCAGCCCGAAGTGACCATTCATTTTCATATTCAGCACTGTTAGTCACAAAAAACAAGCTTGTTCTGCTCCTCCCTCTACTCCTTTGTTGGGACAAGGAAAAAAAAAGATTTATCTATCTTGCTAGGTTTTTATGCAATGAAGATACAGGAGTAGGAAATGCACTTAGTATTTTGGCTTCAAATCCTCTTATGGAAATGTGTATCTTTCACCTTCATAAATTCATCAACTCAAAAAGCTGTGGCTTAGACCCAAAACAGTAAAGACCCCTCAAAATACTAGAGGAAGAAAGTGGGTAGAAAGTTGAGAGATATATCCCTACACCAGTTTATAATTTACCATTTATTGACTGCTTTCTTTTCTTGATAAATAGCTTATAAATATTTATTTAGTCCTCACACCTTTTTTGGAATCCAAGAACCAGGAAATAGTAATAACAGTGTGCTTATTTTGTCAAGCCTGTCGGTTTGGTCAATTCTTCATTTAGCACAATGAAACATTCACACATTTGATTTCTTCTTGCCTGTTAGATTAAATTTGTGCTTTCCACCTTATCTTTGACAAAGGTGCTAAACACACTCACTGGAAGAAAGATAACCTCTTTAACAAATGGTGCTGGAGTAACCAGCTCTGCATGTGCCAAAGATTAAAGCTGGACCCGTATCTTTCATCATGCACTAAACTAAATTCAGAATGGATCAAAGAGCTAAATATTAAAACAGAAACAATAAATCTGCTGGAAGATAGAGTAGGTAAAACTCTTGAACATATTGGTGTAGGCAAAGACTTTATGAACAAAACCCAGACTGCACAGGAACTATCACAAAGAATCAACAACTGGAATCTCACCCTACTGAAAAGCTTTTGCACAGCAAGAGAAGCCACCAACAGAGTGAAGAGACAACCCACAACATGGGAGAAAATGTTTGCCAGCTGTTCCTCAGACAAAGGATTAGTATTGAGAATATATAAAGAACTCAAAAACATCAGTCCTCTCAGATTTAAAGACCCAATCCAAAAATGGGCAGCTGAAATGAATACACACTTCTCAGATGAAGAAATACAAACAGTAAATAAGTATATGAAAAAATGTTCAACATCACTGGTCATTTGAGAGATGCAAATTAAAATAACACTGAGATTCCACCTCACCCCAGAAAGAGTGGCTATTATCAAGAAATCAACCAATAACAAATGCTGGAGAGGCTGGGGGGAAAAGGAATCCTTCTCCACTGTTGGTGGGAGTGCAGACTGGTGCAACCACTATGGAAATCAGTGTGGGGATTTCTCAAAAAACTAGGATTGGAGGTCCTTCATGGACTGCAGGGGAAGAGAACAAGGCCTCACCAAGAAGCAAGCCCTCCCTGTGAACCAGTGCAATGAGTGGGCCACTGCCAGTGGGGAGACAGCCAGACTCAAGCCTTTCAGTGCCATTCACGGATTGTCAGGGGACAGAACATGGCCTCACCAAGAAGCAAGCCCTCCCTGAAAACCAGCACCATGTAGAGGCCACTGCTGGCAGGGGGACAGTCAGACCCCAGCCCCTTCTGGCATGCAGACTAGCAAACAAGAAGAGACAATCTTCACACATACACACACACACACACACACACACAAACGTGACTGGCTGATCTGGAGAAACACAGGCTGGGATGATAGTTATTGAGGTGAAATGCAATTTGATGTTTCTGGTGTTTTGGTGTTTCACTGACCTTGCAAGTCTAGGGACAGTGGTTTGATCATCTGTTCAGAGGATAGTGGTACACAGTGTGGCATCTAGGGGGATCTCCTTCTGAAGGTGGTAGCCTTTGTTAATACCCTATTATCTTGTTTTTTATTTGTTTGTTTTGTTTTGTTTTGTTTTGGTACCAGGGATCAAACTCATGACCTCATGCTTGCCAGGCAGGCGCTTATGCTGCTGAACTAAATCCCTGGCTATCTTGTTTTGAAGTCCTGTATCATTTTCATTGTTTTATTGGTTTGGGTTTTGTTCTGTTTTGTTTTGTCTGCTTTTGCTATATCCAGTGGCATGAACATCTATTTCAAAGATAGCAAGATATACTATGGTAGCCATTTTCGATTTACTATTGTCTTGTTTTGAAGTCCTTTGTTGCATTCACTGTTTTGCTTTTATTGGTTCTATTCCTGCCTGTTCTGTTTGATTTTCACTATGTCTGAAGGTATCTGCAGCTATTTTGAAGACAATAAAAGGCATTATGATAACTATTGTTGATTTCCTATTGTTTTGAAGTCCTGTACCACTTACACTGGTTTGTTTTCATTGGTTTTAATCTGTTTTATTTTCCTTGGTTTTATCCTCTTTAAAATAAAAACATCTATAAAACAAAATAAATAAATAAAAACTAGGACTGGAGGTCCCATTTGATCCAGCTATTCCCCTTCTGGGTATCAGCAGAAGATCAAAAACATTGTATCACAGCAATATATATGCACCCATGTTTATAGCAATAAAGTTTGCAATAGCCAGATCTTGGATGCAACCTAAATGCCCATCAAATGAGGAATGGATTTTAAAAAATGCGGTATTTTTATACAATGGAGTACTACTCAGCCATAAAGAAGGATAAACTTGAGACTTTTATAGGTAAATGGATGCAACTTGAGACCATACTCATAAGTGAAATAAATCAGATGCACATGTATAAACATCATATTGTTTCACTAGTGTGAGAAGCTGAAACTATATATATATATCATATATATCATATATCCATATATATGCTAGCTAAAATAGGTATATTATTGATTTCTCTGAGCTCACTGAAGAGAAAGATTTGTGCTAGTATTGTTTGGACAATTAAATGCAGATGTCCTGTGCTCTGAGTAACTGATTTGAAGATAGCAATATGCAATGTATATACCATTGTTACCCCCTAATTATCATGTTTTGAAATTTTGTTTTATTTTTTTCTCTTTAAAATAAAAATAAATTGTGCTGTCTAATAAAATAGCCACCATCTATCTAGGCTACTTATGATTTATATCAGCAAACATTAAAATTTAAAATCCAACCACACTGGGCACATTTCAAGGGTTCCACAGCCACATGTGTCTAGCGGCTATGTTAGACAGTTCTTGAACACTCTATTCTAGAACAGTTCATTGCAGCAGAAATTCCTGTTGAACCACTCTGGTCTAGCTTGAAGGTTGCCTTCTCTGAAAGCTCTCCCCTAACCTGACCACGTTTTACCAAACTAGATCCCCCTGGGTATTCTATCTCAGGGCACCTATGTCATTCTTGGCACTGGACATACTCTCTTATCTGTTCATCTGTTTATCTATGCATTTCCCATCTCCTTGCTGGGGCTAGACTTCTTTAGGGCAGCAACCATACCCGTCTTGTTTGTATCTCCCACCTCTCCACTCAGATCTGCTCAGCAATCTCCCAGTGGAGATCGGCTTCACATGTGACCTCTGACTTCTGGCTCTGAAAGAACTGGTTTCATAAACTGATTTCCCTACAGGGAAATTGCCACATGGTGGGAAAGAAAGGAGATCGCTGAATAGAATGCACAGTGCCACAAGGAAAGAACATGGGTTTTTCAACCCAACAGATTTGGCCTTGAACCTGCATTCTGCTACTTTCTAGCTGCATATTTTAGGAAAGAAATTTTACCTCTGAGCCTGTTTTCTCATCTATAAAACGGCAATGTACCGTCAGCCTTGTATCCTGGGATAAATGAGTAATTTCTATAAGCTGCAAGTAGAAAAAAGTTGGGAAACACTACATAAATTTGAGGGCTGTGTGCAGGGATGCTGGCAGGCAAAGAACAAGCTTCAGGAAAGGAGCTGCAGAGGAAGCCATTGCTTATTCAGCACCTACTGTGTACCAGTCTCTGCATACTTCATAAACACTGTTTTATTCCATCCTCCCACATCTTACAGAGGAGAGGCTAAGGTTGGGAGAAGCAAAGGACATTTCCAAGGTCACACACAAGAGGAGGTGGCATGCTGGGCATGGTGGTGCACACCTGGAATCCCAGCACTCAAGAGGCTGAGACAGGAGGATTGCCATGAGTTCAAGGCCAACCTGGGCTACAAAGTGAATTCAAGGCCATCCTGAACTGTGTAGTGAAACTCTTTCTCAAAAAAAGAAAAAAGAAAAATGGAGGCAGAGCCAAGAGTTGAACTCAGCGCTGCTGCAAAAGCTAAGCTTTTGGTACCTGACTCTTCAGCCTTCTCTTCCTTAACCTCTCCTTCTCCTTCTTCTTCTCCTTCTCTTTCTCCTCCCCATTCCCCTTCCCCTTCCCCTTCTGCTCCTCCTCCTCCTCTTTCTCTTCCTTTTTCTCTTCCTCCTCCTCCTTTTCCTCTTCCTCTTCCTTCTTTTCTTTTCTATCTCTTACCAGCATCACGGTTAAAATTAAACTCACTGAGAATATGGATGCATATGGCAGACCTGATCTGGATATTTTTCCATACTTTGGCAAACAGAGGACAGGAGATGCTTAAAAGAAAAGCCAGTAAGATTTCACCCCAGGGGTAAAAAACAAACTGGAATGAAGGAATATGAGAGCGAGAGCAGAGGTCTGTCTGGCAAGCAAAACTCTGTTTAGTTAGTGGCTCTCTTTGTTTCTCTGCTCTCCTGTATTTCCCAGTTTTCTGCCTGAGACTGCTCTGTTGCATTTGTAATTTGGGATAGAGGAAGGGAATGTTGATAACAAAATAAATGAAAACAAAGCTATCAACTGCACCTTGGGTAGTCTCACTTGTTATGTGCCTCCAGAAACTGATTTCCAACAATCAAGTTCATGGAGAGGACTACAGGATGTGAGTTCCTGGTTTTTAGGTATCACTGGGAGGCAACTTGGTTTTTCAGTTGTTAAGTATCTGCTGAAAAAATGAGTGAGTGAGCAAGTGAGTGAGTGAGTGTCTTTTCAGGAGGCAGGGAGAACTATCTCTCCTTCCAGGCTCCCAGGATGACCTGGGGCTCTTTGGTTTAAACTGTAGCTAGTTACCAGCAAGGTCACTTTCCCCCAGCTGGGCTGAGCTCCTAGAAAGCCAGTTCCTGGCATGAGTGCACAATAAATAATTCTGAAAGGTGGAAAGAAAGAAAGCAAAGAAGGGAAACACATGTCCTCTGCATTTTTACACAGTAATCTTGAAGGGTTGTGGTCAGCTGACAGCTTGACTCAGGGCAAGGGACCAGGAAGGGCTCAAGCTTCCCCACTGTGCACCCCACACTGTGAGGAGAAAGGGTAACATTACCTCATAATTGGGGTATGGATGTCAAGTTCCCCTGAAATCAGAGCTGTCTCTGCAGACAGGTTGCCCAAGCTGGCCCGGCTGCCCTTGCGGGAAGATTCTCGAAACAAGCCAGTGCCAGGATCTTCATCAGAGGAGTTGTCATCGAAGGATCCCACAATGAAGTTGGTCATCATCTGCCTCTTGATGTGCGCCTGCCTCGCACTTTCTCTGGAAGGGGATGAGGCTTGCTGGTTTGGGGGCCTGGCCGGGGAGGCCAGGCTGTTGGTACCTGGGGCTTCTGAGCCTTGGGCACCTGTCCCATTGGTTTTATGTTCTGAGGAAGGCCATGTGTCACTGGAAGAAACAAGGTTTCTTGGGGGCTTCTGGTGTGAGGATGGCAGCAAGTTTCTTGGGAGGCAGGCATATTTGGGGTCTTTGTTGATGACTGGTTCTGCCTGGTTAGGAGTATCTGGAAGAGAGCTGCTGTGGCCACTATTCATTTGCAATGGTTCTTCTAAATTGTCTGAGGCTTGAGAGGTCTCCTGGTCTGCACTGAAACTCACTTCCAAGTTACTGTTGGTCACTGGCTTGGACTCCGTCATTTTCCCCCAGACTTTTAACCAGGTCAGGCAGGAGAAAATCAGGCAAGACAGAAAAAGAAGAAAGACCATTCAGGAAATCTGTAAAGAGAAAAAAAGAATGTTTATGGTTCATATAATAATTATTTTTCTTCTAAAGGCATTAGAGGCATGAAAGATAGTTGAAGTTCTATGCACAGGACAGAGAGTAGAGTTGGGGTTCTCCTCCCAGCTCTATCCATAATGTGCTTTGTGGCCTTGGATGTGTTTAACAGCGCTTGTGTGTGTTTCCTGACTAATTTAGGCAGGTGCTGTGGCATGAGAGTGTCCTCCAAATTCTTGTGCTAGAAGCTTAACTTCTAATGCAACAGTATCTAAAGGTGGGATTTCTAAGAGGCAATAAGGCTATGAGGACAGGGGCAAATGTTGTTATTGTGGGAATGGGCTTGTTATCTTGAAGGTGGATTTTTTATAAAATAATTTCAGACTCCTCTTTCTCTCTTTCAACTGCTGTCTTGCCCTTCTGCCTCTGACGTGGGATGATGCAGTAAGATGACTCTTGCTAGACACTGGAACTTGATCTTGGACTTATCAGCCTCCCAAACCTTAAAAAATAAACCACACACTGAAACACACTAAAAAACACTGACTTTGTCTTGCCATGAGCGGATTGTATGGTATATAAATTGCATCTCAATAAAACTGCTATTTTTTTTAAAGATTCAACCATATAGTTAGCCCTCTGTATCTGTGGGTTCCACATTTGTGATTCAACCATGAATCAAAAATATCTGATTTTGTAAATTACCCAATCTCATGTATTCTCTCATTATCACCATGAAACAGACTAAGATAGTGTACAGTTCAACAGAACTAAAAATACTAACACAGGCTCAACATAAATCATAAACATGCATATAGGAGATAACGAATGAGATAATACACAGCAAAAGGCTCTATTCTAGCGGCATTATGCATGCACCAAAAAGTAAAAGCAACCCAAATAAGTTGGGTGTGGTGGCGCATGCCTGTAATTCCAGCACTCAGGAGGCTGAGGCAGGAAGATCACTGTGAGTTCAAGGCCATCCTGAACAGCATAGTGAAACCTTATCTCATAAAGACTAAAAAACAAAACAAACACCCAAATGCCCATAACTAAAGAATATGTAAACAGAATGTGAGATATCCATACAATGGAATATTATTTGTGGATGGAAAGGAATGGTCCAAGCTATAATGTGGATGAAATTTGAAAACATCATGCTAAGTGAAAGAAGCCCATTGCAAAAGGTCATAGATTGTGTGGCCCCATGTACATGAAATGTTCAGAATAGGGAAACCCATAGAGACAGAAAGATTAGTGGTTGCTGGGGAGAATGAGGGTAATGGGAAAGCAATGATGGCTAAAAGGTTCAAGAGTTTCTGTTTGCAGAGATGAAAATGTTCTGAAACAGGTTGTGCTGATGGGTCCACAGCTCTCTGAAAGCACTGAAAACCACTGATTTTATCATTCCATGAATGGATTGTATGATGTGTAAATTGCATCTCAATAAAACTGCTGTTTTTTAAAAGACTCAATCATATAGTTAGCCCTCTGTATCTGTGGATTCCACATTTATAATTCAACTAACCATGAATCAAAAAGTTGTAGCTGTACTAAATTGTACCTTTACTAAATATATACAGGCTTTTTCTTGTTATTTTCCCTAAACAACAGAATATAACAGCTGTTTACATAGCATTGCTATTGCATTAGGGACTGTAAGTAATCTAGAGAGAATTTAAAGCATATGGGAAGTTTCATCGTATAACTTAAAGACAAACATATCATCTTATGTAAGAATTTGGCATCCATGTAGGTTCCTGGAACCAATATGCTGAGGATACCAAAGAAGGACTATATTTTACTTCATAAATAGAAGGGTATTATTGTCTCTGCCATCCTCCTATTCATCACTATCTTCATCACCGTATTATTATCAGAGTCATCATCACAGCCGTGGAAGCAGGAAGGGCACCCTGCCATACTCTCCAGTACACCGGATCAGGTGTGCTTATCACTTACGTGAAGTTCAACGAGATGGGCTTAGCAAGGGGTCTACTTCAGTGTCTAGAACACTGTCTATGGGGCTTAACAAGTATGTATGGAATGAACT
Source organism: Dasyprocta punctata (assembly GCA_004363535.1). Classification (NCBI taxonomy): domain Eukaryota; kingdom Metazoa; phylum Chordata; class Mammalia; order Rodentia; family Dasyproctidae; genus Dasyprocta; species Dasyprocta punctata. The sequence goes on along the minus strand of RJWM01023988.1, from coordinate 14,946 downwards.
GATTCAGATAGCCTGATTTCTCCCATCCAAGTACTGATCAGACCTGATCCTTCTTAGCTTCTGAGATCTGAGGTTAAAGAGTATTGCCACACTATGGCCCCAGACAGATATTCTGATTTCTAAGCCAGGCCCCCTCTTATTACACTAACTATGCTCTATTAATGAGTAGATAATGCTATTTGAAGGCGATACTGTTTTTCACAAAAGGAACCTGAACATACTTCAACAATTTCAGAATCAACTTTGCAGGCTGGAGAGGTCACTCAATGGTAGAGCATTGTGTAAAGCCCCGGGTTTGAACCCAGTACAACAAAAGTAAGTAAATAAGCAAACTGATTTGCCACAAGTATATGCCAGAAGTGTTTAAAAAATCAGGACTACAAAGTGACAGGTTTTGGCCCATGTGCTGACTCCCTTTGGCGCTGGACAGCGCCTCCCTGCATTCTTTTTGCGAACCCACACATCTAACCACCGGCTTTTCACATACGTGCAAAGGTTCCTCCAATCAGTTGTTAATACATCATTCCTCCCGCCCCTTTAACTTTGCCCCGTCACATTCCAAATAAAGTCTGCGATTTTTTCCTGAAGCTTCCAGAGGGTGCCTGTCTCTCTTTGGCAGCAGTCCCGTGCCCTCAATAAAGGCCTTTGCTCTTTTGCTCTCCCTCATTTCTCTCTTGCACCACAGAAGACCAAACACAAAGCTCAAGCACATCAATTTGATATTTAAATAGTATTTTCTTACATATTTTCAACCCAATGTCCCGGAAGGAAGTGGCAAAGTTCTCAAGAACACTCTCGGTAACAAAATTATTGAAATGTTGGCAAGCGTATCTTCTGAGTAATACACAGGGCCAGGAGGCTTATTTCTTTTAAGGTCATCATTTCTCTCTTTATAGAAAAATAAGTCAAAGGTGGTTCAACATCAACACAACACACCATGTTAACAGAACAAAGGAAACACATCATATCATCTACACACGCACACATACACACACACACACACTGCATTTGACAAAATTCAACATCCTTTCCTGATCGAGAAAAAAACATTCAGGAAAACAGGATCAGAATAATAAAAAGTACATTTATGAAAAATAGCTAACATCACATTCAGTGATGGAAGATAATAGATTGTGTTCCTTCTAAGAGCAGAACTAAGACTAGAATGCCCACCCTCACCATTGCTATTCAACACTATACTAGAAGTTCTGGAGAGAATAATTAGACAATAAGAAGAAATAAAGTCATCTGGATTGGACAGAAAGAGGTAAAATCAACTCTGTTTGCAGACTATGTAATCTTATTATACATGGGAAGTCTCAAAGAATCCACACAATGAATTTCTAGGCATAACAGATTAAGTTGTAGGATATAAGGTATCAACATGTACAAATCGGTTGTATTTATATACACAAGCAATTAACAATCTGAAAAGGAAATAAAATAATTTGGTACTGCAGTCATGTACTAACAAAAATAAAAATTTTAAAAAGGAAACAAGAAAAAATTGGAATTTAAATGTACTTTAAATGTACTATAACTGGGCACTTGAGAGACTGAGTGAAGAGGATCGCTGTGAGTTTGAGACCAGCCTCAGCTACACAGTGAGTTCAAGATCAGCCTGAAGTGCATAGTGAGACCCTGTCTCAAAAAACAAACAAAAATCGTACTATATAAAATAACAATAAAAACCACATAACCTGAACTATCCCTTCTATTGTCAGCAAAAAGAAAGAAATAATAAAAGAATAATTCTATTAACAAACAGTATCCAAAAGAATAAAATATCTGGCAATATACTTAACTAAGGAGGTGAAAGAAAGACTGGTACAGTGAAAACTACAAAACACTGATGATATAAATTAGAGAAGACTTAAATAGAAAGACATACCACACTCATGAATTGGAAGACTCAGTATTGCTCAGTATTTGGTTGTGTTATCCAAAGAAATATATAGATTTCTATGGCATTGCAAAGGGCCCCAAGTAGCCAAAACAATCTTTAAAAATAACAGAGGCTCGCATCTCTTGATGTCAAAATTTACTACAGGGCTATAATAAATGAAGCTATGGTACTGCCATAAGGTTAGACTAATGGAATAGATTAGAGTACAAACCTAAGCTCATGTATTGACAGTCAGTTTATTTTTGCAAGGTTATCAAGACCACTCAGTACATAAAGAATAGTCTCCAACCCAGGAAAGGATATTCTTTTTTTTTTTTTATTTTAAAGATAGTAAAATCCAACAAAACAAAACAGAAAAAAATCAATCAAAACAAAGCAGTAAAATTGGTACAGAACTTCAAAGCAGGATACTAGGAAAACAATAGCTACTATAGTATATCTTGTTATCTTCACAATAGTTGTCCATTCCATCAGGTATAGCAAAATCAAACCAAAAACAAAACAGAATAAAACCAATCAAAACAGAATATTGAATAAAGTAAAACAATTAATCAGAATAAAGCAAAACAGTGAGAACAATATTGGGCCTCAAAGACAAAATAGAAGGAAATATCCCGTATTTGCTATATTGCATACTGTCATCCTCCCAAGAGATACTCAGACTGCTGGCCCCAGGCCTGCAAAATCAACCAAACAATACAAGCATTTAGTTGCTTTATGTACCTTAATTACACTCAACTTAGCTGGTCCTTCAAACCAGTGGGTTGCTTATGGGGGACCAGGGGGTGGTTTGGGGTTTGATTCTCAGCCTGCGTGTCGGTAGGCTCACAGGAAACGCTAACTTTTCTCTTCCTGGAACCCACTGTGCTGCTTACCAGGAAGGCTGGCTGGTTGTCTTCTGGTTGGATCCTCCCAGACCCAGAATGGCAGGTTCTCAGGAAAAGATATTCAACACCCTTAGTCATAAATTCAGACCACAACCAAAATGACACATCAACTAGGATGGATAGAATCCAGAACAAGAGAGGTGGGGGTTGCAGGGAAGGGAGAGAGCACGAGGAGTGCGGTGGTTTGAGAGTGATCCTCAGAGGTTCATGTGTTAAAGATCTGGCCCCCAGGGTGGTGCTGTTGGGAAGTGGAGCTTGCCAAGAGGTCCTTAGGCCCCAGGGGTGTGCCCTCAATGGGCATTCTGGGACACAGGCCTGTCTGCCCTCTTGCTCTGTTTCCTGGTTCACTATATGAGTGGTTTACTCCACCATGTGTTTCTACCATTATGTGCTGCCTTGTCGGAGGCCCAAGGTGAAATGGGGAGGTAGCTCTGCAGCAGAGCACTTGCCTACCATGTGCAAGGCCCTGGCCCAATTCCCAGCGCCTCAGAACAAAACAAACAAAAAACAAAACAAACAAAAAAGCAGACATCAATGGAGCCACTTCATCTTGGATTTCCAAGTATAGGAGTCAAAATAACCTTTCCTCTTTATGAGGTGATTGCATTAGGCATTTCCTTATAGTGATAGAAATCTGACTAACATATACATAATGAAAAAATAAATAGCAAGTGTTGGTGAGAGTGTACAGATATTGGCATACTTATAATCCCAGTACTCTGAAAAGTTGAGGTCAGGGATTGCAAATTTAGACCCAGCCAGAGCAACTGACTTAGCAACATTCTGTCTCAAAAACAAACAACAAAACAAAACAGCTGGGAATCTAGCTCAGTGTGAAGACACTAGTTTTAATCCCTAATACTATAAAAACAAAAACAAAAAATCTCTAGAAATTGCAACCTTGCTGATTTCTGGTGGAATTTTACAATGATGGAGGAGCTGCTGTGGAAACAGTTTGGTACGGTTTCTTAAAAAACTGAAAATGGAACCAGGCATGGTGGCACATGTCTATAATCCTAGTACTCTGATTGGCTGAGGCAGGGGGATTGCAGTCTCGAGCCCAGCCTGAGCAGTTTAGCCACTTAGTAAGACCCTGTCTCAAGACTTTAAAATTTTTAAAAAAAGACTGGGGATGTAGCTCAGTACAAAGGCTCTAGGTTTGATCCTCAGTACCAAGAAGAAGGAAGAAGAAGAGGAGGAGAAAGAAAAGACTATTATTGTAAGATCTATCAATCTCACCCCTAGATATATCCCAAAATAATTGAATAAATAATTAAACAAATATCCAGCAGCACTATGGGTTTCTTTCTGATGATGAAACTTGTTCTGACTACAGGATTTCTCACATCTTGGTACTACTGATATTCTGGGCTAGGGAATTATTTGTGTTGTGGGAACATCCTGTGCATTATAGTATGTTGAACTATATCCCTGGTCTCTGCCCATTAAATGTCAGCAGTATCTCCCCCTTCAGTTGCGACAACCAAAAATTTCTCCAGATTTTGACAAATATCTTATGGGAGACAAAATCACCATTGGTTCAGAACCACTGATCTTACACTTACATGTTCTTCCTGCCTCTAAATGGTGAGCAGGAAGTGACTTAATGTTTTACTATAACAATAAGTGTTATTTTATACTGTAATATTGGTAGTAAGAAATTCTCAAGAAAAAAATTTCAAAATGTCAGAAAGAATGGCCAGGAGGGTGAAAGTGCTGGACCACTTATGCCCTCAAGAGGGATTGAAAATTTCGTAGCGGGCAAATGGCATTGCCGAAAATATTGCAAAAGCTAACCTGGCTAGCCGGTTGTGGTGGCGCACACCTTTAATCCCAGCACTCAGGAGACTGAGGCAGGAGGGTTGTTGTGAGTTCAAGACCAGCCTGGGCTACACAGTGAGTTCAAGGCCAGCCTGAATTGCATAGTGAGACCCTGTCTTAAAAAATAGGGCTGGGGATTTAGCTCAGTGGTGTAAGTGCCTGCCTGGCAGGCACGAGGTTATGAGTTTGATCCCTGGTACCAAAAAAAAAAAAAGCTAACCTGGCTTCCCTAGCAGTCACAAAGGTTTGAGTTGTACATCCTCCCCAGACAGGGGGATGTGACAGACAGGGCATGAGTGTCCTCCTAGCCCTAGCATCTGTGAAGGGGCCACTCCCTTCTCATGGGTCTTGCAGCCTGGCCCCTTGGGCTCTGTGCTGAGCCCACCCTGGTTACCAAGGTAGCCAGTGGGCACAGATTTCCATCAAGGCAACGTGGGTGTTGCAATGTGGAAATGGGCTGCTTGTTGTCTCTGTCCTCTCTTACCACCTGGGTGACCCTTGGAGGCATTAATTTCTGCATCCTTGTACCCAGGTTGGTGCTTGGCATTCAATAGGCACTCAAAAACTGTGTACTAAATGAGTGAATAAATCCATGTACACACATTGCACACCAACCAACAGCATAACGCAGGCTGGAATTTTGATTTTAGGGCCTCAAATCTGTACCTGCATTCAGGAACATTAAGGGAGTGAGCTAGTGTTACCCTGGTAGCTCTGAAGGACAGCACCAAGAAGAATCTCTCCTACAAAAGTGATCAATTTTAGGCAAATTTTTAATGCCCGCATGGCAAATTTTGAGAATTAAAAAATAGCAAGGGCCTATAACTGATATGCTGAGCATTCCTCTGTCCCAGACAAAAAACTAATTTTAAGTTATATAATGCTAAGAAAAGAGCAGGATCAAAGCAAAACCTTGCTAAAAGCTTGTGTCTGACTGCCTGTGCACCCACTCAAGCCCTCTCCCCATGCACCACCTGCCTATGTCTGCATTAGTCTGTTTTATGTTGCCTGATGGTGGGTGCTTTATAAAGAAAAGAGGTTTATTTAGCTCAGAGTTCTGGAGATCCAAGGACCTGGTGCCAGCCCCTGCTTGACTCTGGGGAGAGCTTTCTGGATTCCTCATAATGTGACAGCTGGCATCACGGTGGAAACCTGAGTAAGAGGAAGAGGGATTCAGGAGCTATGCTGGCATTCTCCCAAGAACTAACTCAGTCCTCAAGGCCAGAATTAACCCCTTCCTAGGACCCTGTCTCCAGCACACAATTGTCTCGTATGAGGTCCCTCCATTCAAAGGTTGCACTGCTTCTCGACATTAACAATGCAGAGGCACAGCTCAGCAGCACGGCACTTGCCTGGCAAGCATGAGGTCGTGAGTTCAACTCCCAGTACCAAAAAAAAAAAAAAAAAAAAAAAAATTGCAGCGCTGAGGGCTGAGCCTCCAATACACAAACTTCCAGGGGACACACTGAAACCATGTTTAAAGTACACTGCCATCCTCTTCTCCAGAGACCCAATCAGTCACCCATTCTTCCAAACAGCCAGGATTTCCTGAGAATGTTGCCAATGAATCTGCGTAAAGCAAAACCTGCATAATTCGATTGGCTTTCCATAGGGAATCAGTTCTCCTTACTGCCTCCCACTTGCTCTTTCTGTAACATCTAGACACCCAGAGCACTTATATACCCAAAAGCCATCAGACTCCACACCACCACCTCCCTCCAATCCCCAGAGCAACTTGATGAGTATTATTATTGTTACTTCCATTATTTTCTTCCATTTTATATTTGGTAAACTAAGGTTCAGAGAAACTCAGTCACTTGCCCTGGCTTAAATCTTTGGCCCAACTCCCACACTTTTCCCATCCACTGAAAATGGATATCAATAAATTCCATAAGGCAGAAAGTATCACAACAAACATTGAGATACAATTTGCAAATCAGACAGACACCTGCACATGTACTTTAAAGATGGAGCAACAGCCTTGACATGCTGGCTACACTTGTATTTCCAGCCCTCTAGGAGGCTGAGACAGATCACCAGTTCAAGGCCAGCCTGGGCAATTTAGTAACTTAGCCAAAACCTGTTCCAAAATAAACAATGAAAAGGGATGGGGATGTAGCTTAGTGCAAAAGTCCTGGGATCGATCTTCAGTGCCACAGAAAACAAAAAGATGGAGCAGCAGGCTGACATTAAACTAACAATGCCGGATGTGACCAGTTGGGTAGAGTGGGCGGTGTTCAACTGTTCAGTTGGTGTGAATCATGAAGCATAAGGCTAGAAGAGTCCTCCCAGTGAATCTCTGGGGAGCCCCTCATGCTAAGCTGTTGCCCTTCACTGAAATAATTCAGCTGACTTGAAAACCAGACACCAACCAAAGCTATTTTTCTTTTTCTTTATTTCTTTCCTTTTTTGTCAAGAGTCAAACCCAGGGCTTCACCCATGCTAGGCAAGCACCCTACCACTGAACTGCACCCCTAGCTCTATTTTTATTTCTTGCCATTTGGACTCAACAACAGCTGCCTGGTGCCAGAGCACTCGGGGGCCTCTCATGATGAGGTCAGAAAAGCGGTCAGTTCAACAGGTGCTGGCGAGGGGCCAGGCAACAGCCGCGGAGGGAATGGAGGTCAGGCTTTTATTTCTGCCCCTCCACCCTCTGCGCCAATGCACGCATCCATACTTGATGAGGTCTCTGAGGGACACAGAGGGCAGAATGGCAGTGGCCAGCAATCCCCTTCCGCCCTGGGACTTCTCTTCCCACCCAGATGAATGCCTGGGCACTCGCTGCCACTTACTGTTGTCACTGAGGACAGGGCCATAAGCTCCATTCTCCTATGAGTCTTGAGAGGCACCCACAGAGTGACTAAGGGAGCCTGGAGTGTCACCTTTCAGCAGGAGGTTGGTGGTGTGCTGCATCAGGCCATGAGGGAGGGACTTGGACGGGCCCTTCCGCCCTTGTCCTTATTTGTCACCCACTACTTTCAGCCATTTGTGAAGGTCCTGGCTCAATCCTCACCTGACTTCAGGCTCAGGTACAGAAGGGGGTGGTTGTGCTCCCGCTCTCTAGGACTTGCCACATTGCTGTATGTCAGCCTACTTTGTCACTCGGGCAATTGTCCCTCTGCCCATTTCTGTGTCTCTAGAGTAGATTTTAAAGGCTCCCACTGTCACTACAGGAAACCAGGACAGACGCTTCCAGGAGGGGAGGGACAGGCTCAGTGCAGCTTGGGTTTGGCCACAGGGGACCTGATTGAGAGAAGCAATAGGATCAAGATAAATGGTGGGTGGCCTGGGACCCTCCAGCTGGCAGGAGGATGACACAACATTCTTTTGCAAATCCAGAGAAAACCACACTGATAGCACAAGCCAGGTGCCCTGTGTGAATGATTTCACCTGTGCTCGCTATCTTTTTGGTGGAGGAGAGTCGCAGGTCACAGTGTTTCTCAACAGCTGCCTGTTCCCAGCTGAGGCTACTGCAGGGAAACACGGACTGGGAAGCCCAGCATCTTTGCTTTATAGCTGAGCAAACAGAGGCCCATGTGGTGTGGACAATACCTAGGACCCCACTCAGCTCCATGACAGTCCTCCATCTGCACCAAGGCATTGTTGGCAGCCAAAATGAATTGTCACTGGGCACCCTGTTTGGGTCCCTGAAACTGACCTGTGTGCATATCATTGTTCTGCCACCACAAGAAGTGTGAGCTCTGAACATGCTAAATGCCCTCTCTGATCCTCGGTCTCATGTGCAAATGAGGGTAAGGATGGCACCTATGTATGAGAGTTCAGTGAGATCAGACCCAAGGGCATGCAACAGTATGCTGGGTTTGCAGGCTGGCTTTGCCCATCCTGGCAATGGGCATTCAGCACCCACACCAAGAGACTTCAGGCAGGATGCCTCCTGAGTTTGACCTCACTGGGAAGCAAATAGCATCACAGATGAGCATGGAGGCACCATCAAGAGAATGATGACAAATGAGAGGCCTGTGACACAGAAAGGGCACACGGCTGGGGGAGAGGGGTGCTGCACTGGAGTGCAAGGTGAGGCTTTCCAAAAGCAGATGAGGGATGGAGTGTGACCACCGGGTACAGGTGCTGGGAAGAGGCCAGACAGAGAGGGATGCACAGAAGCCTGAAGCAGGATGGGACCTGTGCTCTCCAGGAACTGAACCAGGCCATCAGCCTGGAGCTGAGAAGTAGGTGGGGATGGGGCAGCAGAGGGCACTGGGCAGAGCCCTGGAGCTACGAGAGGTCTCATTCCTCCTCCTTGGAGTTCACAGAGCTACAGTGCACAGCAGAAGCTGAGACCCTGGGGTTTAGCTGTCTGTACTACAGTCACAGCTCCACCACCTACAAGCTGTATGAACACAGGCAGGGAAGGTAACACCTTAGAGCTGTGGTTTCTATCTGGATGGCCCCCACCAAGCCTCACACATCCATAGGTGGGGCTTTTGAGAGGTGGTTCACTAATGGGGGCCCGATACTCCTCAGTGGATTAGTCGACTCTTACATTTATATCTAAATGTGATTTGGGAGGTGAAGCCTGGTTGGAGGAGGTGGGTCACCAGGGACATGGCCTGGAAGGGTCTATCTCTTCCCCTCTTTCCTCAGTCCTTCTCTCTGCCTCACAGCCATGCCATAAGCAAGCCTCTTCTGCCATGCTGCTCTGCCCTGGAGCCAACTGACTATGGACTGAAAAACTCTACAAACTGTGAGTCAAAATATATTTTTTCTCTTTTAAATTGTGGGTGAAAGGTATTGCATCCCAGCAATGAGAAAGTAAGTAAGGCATTTAGTTCGCCTACTTGTAAAATGGGGGGGTATGAATAGTACCAAGCCCAACCAGCCCTTTGGGGTGAGCTCACATGGGTGAATTTCTTAGCCTTGCATAAATGGAGCTGGTACCAAAGAGCGTGACCAGAGTATTCTCATGTACATTGTCACTCAAGGTACTACTTATTGGCCTCAGAGACAAAGGCTATTTTTTTGTTTCTCCTTTTCTGGTTTTTGACACAGGATCTTGCTATATAGCTCAGATTGGTGTCAAATTTGTGGTCCTCTTGCCTCAGGCACCCAAGTGGTGGGATTACATGCATGCACCACCATATCTGGTTCAAACCAAGGCTCTTTCTGCAACACTTTACCATGATGCCAGTTGTCACATGGTGGGTATCTTTTCCACCAACTGGCCCTGGTCGTGTTGGGTAGAGGCCTCTACCCACGCTGGTCTTGAGGCATGACCACTGCACTATCTAGCCTGCCAGGCAGTAGAATGACTTGGTAGGAGGTGAACTGAGAAGGCTCAGAGCATCTAGAAAAAGCCTTTTACACATACAGAGGTGAATCTGTCCCCCACAGATCTCCACCACAGAGGCCCAGCCACTTGCTCCCCGCTAGGCCATGCCATCCCCTTCTAGGGACAGCTGCTCTGCTTTAAGCCTGATCCAGGGCTTTCCTCCAGGTCTAGAGATCTTGATGCCAATGTTGATGAGAACTGATTGAGCCCCAAGGGTAATTTGCTTTCCTATAAAGCATTCTTTCCCTTCCAGATATAAAAGCAAAATCAACTCTAGATCCAGAATTTAGGCATCAGGTCTTGGCATCCCTAATGCCCAGGAAAACGTTCAGTGTTGGTTATGTGTTTGTACCTTTGAACTATAGCTTCCCAGTCTTTTTTGGTGGGATTTGTTTTTGTTTTTGTTTTTTGAACTAGGGACTGAACTCAGGGCTTTCACACTGAGCTATATACCCGGCCCTTTAAAAGTTTAAAAACCATTTTTTTTTTTTGAGACAAGGTGTTTCTAAGTAACTAAGTTACCCAGGCTGGACTTGAGCTTGTGATCCTCCTGACTCAGCCTCCTAGAGTGCTGGAATTACAAGTGTGCACTACCACACTTGGCTAGCTTTTCAGTTGTGAGTAATGCCACCCTCACAAGACTCCTGTAAGTACTAAAGAATGAGAATGAGTCATGCAGATAAAGGGCATCAGTATCAGTCTTGAGGGCCACTTCTCCTTGCTAACATGTAGTGATGCAGAAGTCTCCAGGTGGGGGGAGAAGGTCCGAAGGATGGCCTGTACTTCAGGACCCTACTAGAATCCTAGATTACTTCTGATGAAGTGTAAGCTTTACTGATGGATCAGGTTTGTGCCAAAAACTAAACCATTTTTGAGTTTGAAACTAATAATCCTATGAGCGATGCAGTATGTCGGTCAGAGTATGGGATATAGCTCAGTGAGAAGGCCCTGGGTTCAATCCTAGGTGTTGAAAAAAAGAGAAAAACAAAAAGAATTATGGTAACTGGCAATGGATCAAAACACATCAAGTACCTTTTCAAAAATCATGAGGCCATGATGTCACTCAAAGCAAAACATCACTGATACCTTGAGAGGTTGCCAAGAGCACTAATCATTGTTCTGAAATAGATTTACAAAAGGAAGAGGAGGAGGAAGAGGAGGAAGGAAAATAATGTAGTTAGCTTTCCAGTCTGTTGATGCTTTTTTTTTTTTTTTTTTTTTTTTTGGTGGCACCAGGGATCGAACTCACAACCTGGCACCTGCCAGACAGGCTCTTAAGCCATGGAGCCAAACTCCCAGCCCTAATTTTTTGAGACAGGGTCTCACTACGCAGTTCAGACTGGCCTTGAACTCACTTTGTAGCCCAGGCTGGTCTCGAACTCAGTGATCCTCCTGCCTCAGCCTCTGGAGTGCTGGGATTAAAGGCATGCACCATCACACCCGGCTTTGTAAAATTCTTTTGAATTATATGTTTGAACATATTTATATAAAAAGTTGAGGAGGAATAGAGATGTAAAATTGTATGCATAGGTAGAAGGAACTCGAAAAGCAGTTGTTGAAGCAGGGTGGAAAACATGTGAGGACTGATTTTGTTATGCGCCCTATTCTGAATGTATTTAAGAAGTTAGTGGGGTGGGATGGCACAAGAGTGTAATCCCAGCACGTGGGAAGCTGAGGCAGGAGGATCACCACAAGTTCAAAACCACCCTTGGCTGCATAGCAAATTCAAGGGCAGCCTGAACTACAGAGCAAGACCCTGTATCAAAAAAAAAAAAAAAAGTTGTGGTTTTCTATATGAACCTGTTAAAGTAGGTGTGGTGGTACATGCCCGCTGTCCCAGAATTTGGGAGCCTGAGGCAGAAGGATGGTGAGTTCTTGGCCAACCTGGACAACATAGCAAGACTGACTCAAACAAACAAACAAACAAACAAACAAATAAAACAGAACTCAAGGCATTCTGATTACAGACCAAAACAGAAGTAATAGCTACTACTCCCTAGTGCTGATGTGCCAGGTTCCATATTAAGCGTTTATCATCTCAAGCCACCTGTGAGTCAGTACCATGAGAATCTTATTTTATTAAAAAGAGAATTTAAGGACTTGAGAAGTTAATAAACTCACCCAGCCAGCCATGCATTAAGCAGCTGAACTGAACTCCAGTTCCTCTCATGTCTCGCCTTCCTGTCACCACTATTCCAGTGATCTAGCCCCTTGTGGGGCTTTTGGTAATGTTCTGGAATGTTCTCCCCCACCCCTGCCTGGTTACCTCTGGCTTCTTTGGCTTCAGTGCTCCCCTCAGAGACCTGCCCTGACTCCGCGGGGTCTTATTCCTGACAACATGTGCCTTTCCTTCATGCCACTCATCAAAGTGATGAAACACTGTATTTTCACCAGTGCACTCACTGATCTCTGCCACTGCAGTGTAACCTTCCTGAGGGCAAGGATGAGCCCCACCCACCCCACCTCCACACGCAAGGGGCTGCACCTGCTTATTGAATGGCTGCGCCTAGCTCAGGTGTGTCTGGGTGCTGAACCACCCCTCCAGACTACCCCAATGATCCTCCTGTCCCAGTGAGTGACTGCAAAGGCAAGAACGCCAGCCAGCCTCCTCCCTGCCTCTTCCCTGACCCTTGCATTGTGCTACCAGGGCTGCCCAGGTCCTGCTTTCTGCCCTCATGGCTCTCTGGCCTCTTCCCTCTGAAACTTACCAGAGGCAGGAGTTAGCAGCACACTGTTACCTGTATTCCTGCCTCCCGGGCAAGCAGCGGAGCTTGGTGAGACCAGATGAGGCTTAACTCCCACGTGTGCCCGCGTTTGTCATCAACTCCTGCCCTCTTCATCCCACCCTCCCCAGCAAGCAGCAGCCTTTTGAAAAACAACTCTGAAAATAGTTGTGCTTTTTTTTTTTTTTTTGTACCTGGGATCGAACTCAGGACCTCACGCTTGCCAGGCAGGTGCTTATGCCACTGAGCTAAATTCCCAGCTCCTGTATTTTGCTTTTGTGTATCCAATGTAGATACAGTGGGAGGTGTACAGCAGACATTCAGAACCCAACAAACACGTACTACTACTAACAAAGGCTGATCTGTGGCACCGGGGATCGAACTCACAACCTCGTGCCTGCCAGACAGGCACTTAAGCCACTGAGCCAAACTCCCAGCCCTAGTTTTTTGAGGCAGGGTCGCACTATGTAGCTCAGGCCGGCCTTGCACTCGCATTGTAGCCCAAGCCGGCCTCAAACTCACAACGCTTCTCCTACCTCAGCCTCCCAAGTGCTGGAATTAAAGGCGTGCACCACCACGCCTGGCACAAAGGCTGATCTTTGTTGAGCGCTTGCTACACAGCGAGTCTTGGGCCAAATACTTCATATTTCTCTTTAAATGTCCACAAAAACTCTGACACACTGCTTGCATTTTACAAATGATGAATGAGGGGTAGAGGGGACATCTGTTATCTAAGGTCACCATCTTTGTAAGTGGCAGAGCTGAGACTGGTCTGTCCAGTTCCTGTGTGTGCACTTTCTTGACCATTTCCTTTAACACCCACCACCTTGCCCCAAGCTAAGTATAATAGCGATAGCAAGTCTAACTCTATTCTACCATCTTCCTCTTCTGATTCACCCTGAACCCTGGGAGACTGAAGTCGGTTCACAGACACACCTCCTTGGGCCCTGCACCAGAGATCCAGCCTGTGACTCTTTACCCAAAGAAACAAGGAAAGTGTGAAATGAAATTGATGTTCAGTGTTCTCCACATCATAGTCTTAGAATACCAGTTCTGAAAGTTAGTTCCCACTTCTGACAAAAAATCATGTTTCTGGGGCCAAATCCCAAGGTCACACCTTGTGAGGTCCCTCGGCACATTAGTAAAGGCTCAGAGAGGCTTCCCACATGCAGCAGGAGTTTCCCACATGGGTTGCCTCAGAGTGCTTTTGTATCTTGTTTCAGTGATCACTGCACAATAGGGGGGCTCCAGAAGCCCCCTTTTGCTGGGCAGGTGGAAATAAGAGACCCACACTCCCACCAACAGTGGGGGAAGCCTTCTAGATCAGTTGAGGGCCATTCCCACAACTAGTAGTACTGAAGGCTGATACCAATTAACCTAAGAAGAAGGAATGTCCGAAGTTGTCCTCTAATATCACTCATTCATGAATTCATATGATGTAAAAAGGTAGAACTTTGTTAATTAATTGAGAAAGAGTGCCCCCAAGCTCTGAGTAAACTGAAGGGCCCATTTCTGGGGTGTGGTTGTCCCCAGCACAGGTTATAGGGGTGGGGGCTGGGGTGTGGGATCCACAAAGCAGGACTTTGGAGTGGAGCAGAAGTAGATGGGGGCTTTGCCATCTCACCTGATTGACCTGAGATCATCATGGAAATTCTATAAACCTTGCGTTTTTGGCCTGGGAATCAAATAATACATCCCTCCTAAGCCTGTCCTTAGAATTATGTGAGATCACATAATTAAATATTTGACACATAACAGCTACCCAAAAGTAGGTAGCTCAGTTTCTCTGCTATGTTCAGCCTGCACTCTCTAGCAAGAGGAGCTCTGGATTCATAGAATAAATAAACACAGCCCATCTACCTGGAAAACTACCTTACTCTACAGCAATAAGTTTACTACATACACAGATCTATGAGATTAGAATATGAAATGTGTGTCCATTTTTCACATCAACTGCAAGATTTCTGTTTCCTCCATTCTCTGGGTGCAGTTGAATTTGCTTTTGAAGTAAGGAGTCCCTGACCCAGAATTCAGAGGAAGCATTAAAACAAAGTATCTCAGTTTTTCCTGGGGCAAGACTTGGTGGAAACTGCCATTTCAAAACATTAACACACAGTACTTATATCTCCATGTAGTCTGAGAATCTTGTGTAATGTAACACTCTTAACCTCTGCCTCAGACCTAAAGGTAATGAAGTGATAAAGGTATAAGAAAGTTTACATAACTCTTCATCAGGAACAAATAAAACTCCTTTATCCAAACTTACAGTGCCTTCCAAGAGCTGCTCAAATATATCTCCATGTAGTCTGAGAATCTTGT
>RJWM01023987.1:0-31331 GCA_004363535.1 Dasyprocta punctata | reverse complement strand
ACAGAACTTCAAAACTGGACCCTAGGAAAACAAAAGCTACCATAGCGTATCTTGTTATCTTCACAATAGTTGTCCATTCCATCAGGTATAGCAAAATCAAACCAAAAACAAAACAGAATAAAACCAATCAAAGCAGAATATTGCATAAAGCAAAACAGTGAGAACAATATTGGTCCTCAAAGACAAAATAGAAGGAAATTCCCCATATTTGTTACATTGCATACTGTCATCCTCCCAAGAGATGCTCAGACTGCTGACCCCAGGCCTCTGCAGATGGTTTTGATCTTCCTGGAGCCCTAAAACCATTTGTCTCACTTATTTAAACCTTCATCATACACTCACTTGCGATATTGGGGATCTAGGCCAGGTCCCCAGTACATTTGAAGTGAGGGATTCCTCCATGTTTCTCTTCTCCTCCTCTGCAGAGGAGATCTCCTCCATAAACTCTTGCTGTTGGGAGACAATCACACACAATCCTGAAGTGAGAGAGACAGAGAGAGAAACCATTGGCTCAGTTGTGATCATGTGACACTTGTCATCACGTGCTACTCATATTTCATGACAATGCTCCTTTATTAAGTTAAAATTAGTTACAAATGCTCATCTTGTGGACCACTCACAGAACAAGTTACTCACAATTCAAGATTTTGCTGTATTACCAAAGATAATTCAGTCTAGATACAGAAGGATAATACACCAGGACCTGGAGGGGTTTATTGTATGAGTGCAAGGCTGTATTAACATTTTGAACATCCAATCAATGTTAATCAATGCATTAATTGACTAAGAATAAGACAAATATATTTATTTCAACAGACGTAGAAAATATCTTGACAACATTCAACACATTTTCATGATAACAACTTTCAGAAAACGAGGAACAGGAGGGCACTTTCTTGACTTTACAAAGTGTATCTCCGAAAAACTGCAGCTAGTGTTACACAAAATGCTGAAATAAACTCTCTGCCTACTCCTATATCATCAAGATTTTTACCTAATTTGTCTTCTAGTAAGTTTAGTGTCTCTGTTTTTATATTCAGATCTTTGATCCATTTTTAATTTATTTTAGTGCACGGTGATAGACATGAATCTAGTTTTAGTATATGGCATATAGAAAACCAGCTTTTCCAGCACTGTTTGTTAAAGAGGCTATCTTTTTTTCACTGCACATGTTTGACCCATTTGTCAAAGATGAGGTGGCTAAGTGTGTTTGTAGTTGTGGCTGTATCTTCTAATCTATTCCATTGATCTTTAGGTCTGTTTTCAATCCAGTACCATGCTGATTTTATCACAGTAGCTATGTAGTATAGTTTCAATGCAGGGATTGTGATGCCTCCTGCCTTACCTTTGTTACCCAGAATTGCCTTTGCTATTCTAGGTCTTTTCTGGTTCCAGATGAATTTCAGGAATGCTTTCTCTAGCTCTGTGAGGTAGGCAAGTGGTATTTTGATTGGGATTGCAATAAATCTGTATAATAATTTTGGGAGAATGGCCATTTTCACAATGTTTGTTTTTCCTATCCATGAACAGGGAATATCTTTCCATTTTCTGAAAGCCTCCTTGATTTCCTTCTTCAAAGTAATGTAATTTTCACTGTATAGATCTTTTACTTCCTTTGTTAGATTGATTCCTCAGTATTTCATTATTTGGATGCTATAGTAAAGGGTGTGGTTTCTCTTGTTTCTCTGTCACTGACTTTGTTGTTTGTGTACAGGAATGCTATTGATTTTTGAGTGTTGACCTTGTATCCAGCAACATTACTGAATTTGGTTATTACTTCTAGAAGTCTTTCAATGGATTTTTAGAGGTCTTCTATGTAGAGTATCATATCATCTGCAAATAATGATAATTTTACTTCTTCCTTTCCTATCCATATTCCTTTTATTTCTTTCTATTGTCTAATTGCTCTGGCTAATGCTAGCAGAACTGAATCGAATAGGAGTGGTGATAATCAACATCCTTGTCTTGTTCCTCATGTTAGGTTGAAAGTTTTCAGTTTTTCTCCATTTAGTAAGTTATTGGCTGTTTATCATATATGGCTTTTATTAGGTTGAGGTAGAGATCATCTAACCTGATTTTCTGTAGGGTTTTTATCATGAATGGGTGTTGGATTTTGTCAAAAGCTTTTTCTGCATCTATTGAGATGATCATGTGGTTCTTCTCCTTGACCCTGTTGATATAGTGTATTACATGTATTGATTTGTGTATGTTGAACCATCCCTGCATTCCTGGGATGAATCCCACTTGGTCATGGTATATAATCTTTCTGATAACTTTCTGTATTCTATTTGCCAGTATTTTATTGAGGATTTTTGCATCTATGTTAATGAGGGAGATTGGTCTGTAATTTTCTTTTTTGGTTGGGTCTTTCTCTGGTTTTGGTATTAGGGTAATACTTGTTTCCAGGAATGAGTTAGGGAGACTTACTTCCCTTTCAATTTCATTGAAAAGTTTGAAAATCAAATTGCACAGGACACACTTTCCAGAATCAACAACTGGTATCTCATCTTACTAAAAAGTTTTTACATGGGAAAGGAAATCTCCAACAGAGTGAAAAGAAAACCCACAAACTGGGAAAATATTTTAGCCAAATGTCCATCAGACCAAGAACTTCTATCTAAAGCATATAAAGAATTAAAAGAAATTAGGCCCCTAAAATGCAAAGACCCAATCCAACAATGGGCATCTGAGATGAATACACACTTCTCAGAGAAAGAAATGCAAATGGCAAATAAATATATGAAAAAATGTTCAACATCAATGGTCATTCGGGAAATGCAAATTGAAACAACACTGAGACTCCATCTCACTCCAGAAAGAATGTCAAAGATTTAAAAAATCAACCAACAATAAATGCTGGAGGGGCTGTGGGGAAAAAGGAACTCTTTTCCACTGTTGGTGGGAGTGTAGACTGGTGCTACCACTGTGGAAATCATGTGGAGATTCCTCAAGAAGCTAGGATTAGGGATCCCATTCAACCCAGCTATCCCACTTCTGGGCATTTTCCTAGAAGAACTGAAAACATCACACGACAGTGATATTTGTGCACCCATGTTTATAGCAACCCAATTTGTAATAGCCAGATCTTGGAAGCAACCCAAGTGCCCATCAATCAATGAATGGATAAAAAAGATGTGGTATTTTTATACAATGCAGTACTACTCAGCTATCAAGAAAGATTGCATTGAGACTTTTATAAGTAAATGGACACGACTTCAGACCATACTCATAAGTGAAATAAATCAAACACACATGTGTAAATAGCGTATTGTCTCCCTAGTGTAAGAAACTGAAAAAGTATATATGATCCAAAATCTACAATAAATATTATGTAAGGGTAAAAAACTGCTAGAAGAGCAAAAGTAATTGGGAAGGGAAAAGAGGGAAAGAGGGAAGGGAAAAGGGAAAGATATAAAGCTGTATATATGCATATGTAAGATAAGTAAAACGAACATAATGCTGAATGAATTAGTTATTTAGAAAGAAAGGTTAATGCTCATATGATTAGATCAATTTTACATAACTGTATCTGTTAATGTAAACAACCATTTTAAAGATAAGGATACGCAATATTGCAACCATTGTCAAGTTTCTATCATCCTGTTTTGTAAACCTATAATGTTACTATTGTGCATTTGCTCTAGTTGTTTGTTTGTCTCTTTTGCTTTTTGTCTTTTTTATATGTCTTTTTTCTCTTAAATAAAAAATAAATAAATAAATACACAAAAAAAACAAAATGCTGAAATACTGAATATTCCACTCTGTTTTCAATACTAGGCAAGGATGTTCATTTTTTGCCACTTTCATTCAACATTGTACTAAAATATCTAATATGATAAAGTAAAGGTATAAATAAAGGAAGAACTTAAGCTTTTTTGGCAGGTTCCATTATTGTTTTTGTAGAAATTCATAAAGAATTTCCAAAACAATTACTAGAACTAATAAGTAATCCAGCAAGGCATCAGAATATGACATCAATATATATAAAATCTACTGTATTTTGTATATCTAGAGTAAACAATTGTAAAATTAAATTTAAAAAGACAATTCCATTTATATTACAATCATAAAGATATGATGTACTGAGAAAGACACAATATTACTTTTGTGGTATCTCTGCCAAAAATATATATCCTGAATCTAATTATGAAGAAACATCAGATGAATTCATATTAGAGGACAATCTAGAAATTAACTAGTCTGTATTATTCAATAACACTGAGATCAAAAAATCAAAGAAAGGCTGAGGAGCTATCTCGGAATACAAGAGATTAGGTTCACAAAACTAAGCATAATATATGGTCATGAATTGTATCCTGGATCAAGAAAAACATTAGCTACACAGGTCATTATTTGGATAATTGTTTAAACTTGAAAGTGGACTGTGAACTGGATAATAGAATTGTGTTAAGTTTTCCAGTTTTGATAATTATGCTGCACTTATGTAAGATAATGTCTTTGTTCCATGCAGACACAGTCGAGTATTTGAAAGGTATCACGTCTCTAACTTTGTTAAGTGATACACCTACACACATGTAAAGAATACATTTGTTCCTGGTGCTACTCTACCATTCTTGCAATGTACTTTTTAAATTTTTTCAAAATAAAAATTTAAATGAGATAACTACACACCCACAGTGCACTGGATAAAAGTGTTCTTACTATAGTATTCTTTCTTGGGAAAGTAATGTGAACGTTCACTAATGTGAATATTATTGATCATCTGACAGTTGTTTTTTCATTATAAATTAATAGACTGATTTTATACTCAGTCTGAGCTTTGGTGCCATAACCCAGCTTTCCTAAAGTTAAACTCTTAGAGTATGAACTGCTGGAAAAGATTCTGGACTTCATTCTTTCTCAAATATTTCCTGAGTGTATTCTCTGTGTAACACTCTATACCACTTTGGCTCTGAAGCTCCAAATAATTCTTCTAGGAGTCATTGTCTAAATTCCTAGTTATAACACATTCTACCAGTCTTACTATTCTTTACTAGAGATTCATCTCCTTTCTCCTTTTGTTTGGCAAGAGATAAAGTGATATCTTGTCATTTGGGTTTCTTATTCCTTCAACTGATTACAGAAACAGACTCTGCTAGTTGGCAATTCTAGAGCGTTGGGGCCAAAATATTTTTGCCACATGCATTGTACTACAATACATTGCTGCAAGTTTGTTCACTCATTGCGTAATTTTTCCCATTGCCAAAAGAACATCCCCAAATTCTTTCTGACATCTGAGAACCCTCACAGGATCTTCATAATATAAACCCTGAATTTATTCTTTGTGTATTTATTAACCCTGAAAACACTCTGTGTTTAGGAAGGTAGGCAACAAATTATCAAATACAGTAAACTAATTTTCATGAAAAAGAAGTGTGTGCAAATGTATGTACATGTACATGTGTAATGATTCTTCCTAATCTGCTACTAAGATAGAACTGTGTGTTGGGTGTCAGCTTGTGAAATACTGTTGTTCCCTTATCTTTGATCTTCCATATGCTTTATTATCATTTTGCAATTTCTCAGCTGTTATTACAGAAGTACCTTGAACCCCACACACCCTATCTAAAATAATTTTCATGCTTTATCATACATTTTCTCTATATTCTTATCCTCCTTTATTTTTCTTCGTATCTCTTATCACCACCAGAAATACCATAAACGTTTGTTTTTGTTCTACCCCAGTAGGATAGAAGCTCCATTATGGAAGGAGATTTGTTTACACTGATGTATCTTTGGACCTAGAAGAGCACCTAAGATATAGTCAATATTGAAAAAATGTGCATCTATCTATTAAATGAATGAATGAATACATATTGATATAGCAATGTCTTATGTTTACAAAGCACACTATAGCTCAAAAGAACATATTTGCCTAATACTTTATGAGATTTTTATAACACTTTTGTGAGGTAAACACAAAGGATGACGTTATCCTCATTTTAGGAACCGGGAAGCTAAATCCATATACCACATATTACCAAAGAGACTGAGTGATAGGTTCAAGTTCATAAAGCAAGTCACAAGCAGAATTGTTACACGTATGATTATTTTCCAATCTTCAAGGCCAGGTACTTTCACTCCTGCATTCTACTTTGCGTAGACCTTTGCTGTCTTAAAGTAAGCCTGGAGGAAGTAGTGAGGGTGAAACAATCCCACAGCCCTTGAAAAATTTCTCTTTCAAGTAACTAGGTTATGGCAGAGTTGTCCACCTGGCACCAAATTTCCCTTTCAAATTAAAGTAAATGAAATGACAAACCAAGGCCAGGGCTTTGCCTCAATTCAGAACCATGGTGGCTCATCTGAACCATTGTGCTACCCTGGGAGAGAAATCAGAAGCTCATTTTTTATCGATGGCACGTTTGAATACATCTCTGAACAAAGTCATAGTCCACCCGAAGTTACCCCTAAGGGGAAGGGTGTATCAGATGACCAACTCTTATTTTATCATCAACACAATGAAAAAATTTAGAATCTTTAGCAATTATTAACATTAATGTTTTAATTATTCTAGTAGTATTTAGAAATGTAGTATTCGTGATGAATAAATATGTAGATTGTTCTTTCTGTTTTTGCGAAAAATGACATTGGAATTTTGAGACTATTAAATCTGCAGTTTTCTTTGGGTAGCATTCACATTTTAACGATATTAATTATTTCAATTCATGTACACAGCTTATCTTTCCATTTATTCTTAAATTTCTTTCATCAACGGTTGATAACTTTTAGTGTACAAGACTTTCATATCTCTGGTTAAATTCATTCCTAAATATTTTATTTGTGTAGTTATTGTAATAACATTGGTTTCATGGTTTCTTTTTCAAATCATGTTATGGTTTAGATCTAAAATGCCCTCCAAAAGTTTCGTGTGTTTGGAAGTTGCTTGGATTATGGGAACATGATACTCATTAGTGGATTTATCCATTAGAGGTGGGTAACATGGCATGATCTGGAAGGGGATATTCTTCTCCATGGCTCTTCCCTTCTCTCTTTTTGTTTTCTCACTGTCATGGAGTGAGCAACTGTTCCTTCATCAAGCCCTTTCACCATCGTCTTCTAACTTGGAGCCAAACAACCATGGAGTGAATCCTCCAAACCATGAGCCAAAATCAACCTCTTCTCTAATTTGTGGGTGTCAGGGTATTTTGTCCCAGTTATGGGAAAGCTAGTATACACAGTTCACAAGTATATAGAAATGCTACTTTTTTTTATATGTTGACTTTGTACTTTGCAACTTTCTGAGTTTATTAGTTCTAACAGTAAAGTGCTTTTATTTTAAAGACAGCTTTAGTGATATATACTTTACATACTACACAATCATGCATTTAAAGTGTATAATTCAAAGCCAGGAATGCTGGAACCTCCCCTTTAATCTCAGCACTTTGGAGGCTGAGGCAGAAGGATCACCATTAGTCTAAGGCAAGCCTGGGCTGCATGTTGAGTTCAAGTCCAGCCTGAATTAAATAGTGATACCCTATCTCAACAAAAGTACACAATTTAATAGCTTTTAGTGTATTTGGAGTTGTGTCAACATTACCACACTTAGTTATGGAATATTTTCATTATCCCTAGAAAAAATGCTGCACCCTTACTTATCAACAATAGTGCATCCAACATGCCCCCACAGTCCCTGGGAACCATTTTTCTGCATTCTACTTTTATAGATTTTTGTATTCTAGACATGTAATATAAATAGCATCATACAACAAATGGTCTTTTATCACAGGTATCTTTTAGTTAGCGTAATTTTTTCAAAGTTGACTCAGCAACAAACAAATGTTTTAATTTCTCCACATCCTTACCAATACTTGTCATAATCTTTACCTCTTTTATAAGCATCCTAGTGAGTGTGAAGTGATGTATCTTCCAACTGCTTTTCTTCTTCAGGGATTTTCTTCCAATATATATCTGGCTATTCTGTGTCCCTTGATTTTTCTTATAACTTTGGATAGCTTTTAATAGCTCGATTCCAGGCTCCAGAAAGACTAATAGAGTGGAAATTCTGTTGCTTGCAATTGACAAATATTTGCCAGGCACCATCTATATTCAAGACTTTCCTCTGGCTGCTGGAAGATCGCAGAAATCATAATAATGCAAATTATTCATGTCATTCAAATAAATCCTCTGTATTCCTACTTACTTATGTTACATCTAATCTATAAGTTTTGGAGAATTATATGCTATACTTGAAATAAGATTGGTGATTTGTCCCTATCAGTTCAGGTTTCTTTTCCATTTTTTTTTTTGTTAAGTGTTAGGTACTTAAAGTTTCCTGAGTGCTACAAAGTTAAAGTAAGCTATTATTATTTTCATTAATGTGAAATATTCCTCTAAATTGTTTTTTGGGGAGACAAGGGGATCTTCACTAGCATTATCACATCCATATTCTTCTCATTAACATTAACATATAACCACTCCTTAATTTTAAACCTTTTAATATTTGTAAAAGTATGTACATTGTAAAGGACATACTTTTGTTTTCCGGTCTCGGTGTGTCTTTCAGTAGCATTATTCAGATGGTGGTAGAGACTGTGGCTACCCACCAAAATCTATGTCTCCTTTTGTCCACAGAAATGGAGCTGCGGCTGAGTGCATGGAATTGTGACTGAGCTGTCTTACATTACCATCCTCCACTGCAGTTAGCTGGAAGCATATGACTAGCTTTTCATCAGCAGTATGGGAGCAGAAACTCATGAGTACTACTTCTTGACGGGGCTTTAAGACAAATCTATGCCTACAATGGACCCCTTTCCCCCTCCCACTAGTCAGATACCTGAAGCCATGGCAAAGCAAGAGAAAGCAACAGCACATTAGGGTAGTCATTTCCAACTGGTTGCATGGGGGGGGTTGTCCATTGAAAAACATTTGGCAATATCTGGGGACATATTTGTTTGTCACAACTTAGAGGTTAGTGTGAGGTTGCTCATGTACTCTAGTAGATGGAGTCCAAAGATGCCACCAAGCATCTTATCATGCACAGAATAACTTCCAACACAAAGAACTATCCAGTCCCTAAGTTAGTTGTGCTAAGGTTGAAAGCTCTCCACCAGGGGGTGTGGGAATAACATCAGAAAAAATTTTGAACTCTGCATATACCAGGGGTCCCCAGTAGCCTAGACTGCTCCCCTTAGACAGTGAATGAATAAGAATAATACCCGAATTTTTAGGCCTCTGAATTTTGAATATGTCCTTTTGATAGTACCTCAGTTGAATGCCAGTTTATATACTTACTATTTCTGACATGTTTAGAATCATTCCTGCCATTAATATTTCACGTATCCTCTTGGACATGTATTATTATTTCTTTTTTCCAAATTTGATGGTTTAATTTGAATGGAGGTACTATTCTGTTTCTGATTTGCTCCTGTTACTTCAAAAATTTATCATTTTTGTTTCTATTCTTCAGATACTTTGGATTGTATTTTTAATACTTGCACATCAACTCATAGTTTTCTATATTCTTAGAATCAAAATCTGTTGGTATTTCTAACTTCTCCCATTTGTCAAAGTGACAAAGTGAATGAACAACACTCATATTTATTTCTACCACCTATTTTTCTGTTAACCTGAACTATAATTTTGTCTTAAGACTATTTTAACTTAAATAATATATTCAGAACATGGATATTTTAATAAGATTTATTGAAGTATTAATTACATACCATAACCTTCT
The DNA here is from genome assembly GCA_004363535.1 of Dasyprocta punctata. Lineage (NCBI taxonomy): Eukaryota > Metazoa > Chordata > Mammalia > Rodentia > Dasyproctidae > Dasyprocta > Dasyprocta punctata. Next base: position 21,658 of record RJWM01023987.1, on the reverse strand, counting down.
TTGCTTTTTGAAGTGTTCATTTTAATGCTTTCATAAATGTGAGGCCCAAATGAGTATATATTGCAATCAAAACCTCTCCATCACCACTCAAATCTCATGTGCTGTTATGGAGCAAATTCTCTTCCTGCATTTCTAGTCCCAGGCAAACACTATTGAGACTTCTGTTGCTATAACATAGCCTTTTTAGTGAATTTTTAGTGCAATGATATCAAAGATACAAAATGTAAAAAGACACTCTCTTCAACATAAAACAAATGATATTGGGGAAACTGCATGTAACATGCCAAAGAATGAAACTGGACCCTTAACTTACACTGTATTAATATCAATTCAAAATGGATTTAATATTGAAACATAAAACCTGGCACTGTAAAACTTCTAGAACTACACATAGAGGGAAAAGCTTCCTGACACTGATCTTTGCAATGATTTCATGGGTACAACACCAAAGGCACAAGGATCAAAAACAAAATTTGTTAAGTGAGACTACATCAAATTTAAAATCTTCACAGTAAAGGAAACAATGTACAGAGTGAAAAGGCTACCTACAAAGAAAGGAAATACTTGAAAATTATATCTGATAAGAATTTTATTTCCAACATATATGAGGAAAGCCTATGATTCAATGGCAAAAAAAAAAAACTTGATTTTTTAAAAAAATAAGCTGAGGATTTAACACAACATTCCTCCAAGAAAGGGCATACTAATAGACAACAGGTATATAAAACAATGTTTAATATCCCACCTCCTCAAAAAATCCAAATCAGATCTATAATGCAATATTATCTAAAAACTAGTAAGAAGGATTATTATTTTAAAAAAGATAAGTGATGGCTTCTTTGAAAATGGCAGAGCATTAAGCAAAAAACATCTCAGCCTCTCTGAGATGTGGAATCCAGACACTGGAAAATGATTACTTGGAGAATGAAAAAAAAAAAAGAGAGATAAATTCCTGGGAGCCAGGAAGTATCTGACAGGAAAATTAAAACCTACAGAGAAATAGAAGAGACAGAACACAATCCAGAGAAGGGAAGAGACAATCTGCACTTTCTCTCCTGCTCTCAGCTCCTGGTTTGTGGAAAAGGGAGAACAAATTTACAGACCAAGTGAAAGCTGGGGACTCCAGAAGACTTCTGAGAGAAATGCAGCACTGGAATGGAACAGCGGGTGCTGTGAGTGCAGGCAGAGCGAGCCTGTGCTCACGTGAGTCCTTTAACAGGCAATGGCTGGTGAGCGACTCCAGTCCAAGTGTGCTCCAGAGGGTACTTGATCAGATGCCATTCTGAGGAAGGGTGAATTGTTCCAACCTGGACCTCTCAGCAGGCACGGGACAGCTTCAGTTCACAGCTTTCTGTGACGGCAGTAAGAGACAATCACGGGAACCAACTGTGGTGACAGAGCAATGGTCAGGCAGGAAAGAGTCTCCTTGAGGGGTTTAAAATAAAGGACATAGGCCCTGGCCCCAGGGCAAGGGGCCAGGATCTGCCTAAACAACTTTGGATTTGAATGTAACAGCGAGGATGCCCTTGTACATATTGGCTGCTGTTGCTTGCATCCAGGTCTGACTGCCTTCTTAACCTACAGCTGTCAAAAAGGCCATATCTGGAATTGGACACTGTACTAAAATTGTAGATGCCAGAAGAAAATTACATGTTCAAAATCACAGAGAAATTGTTTTGTTTTGGTTTTGGGTTTTTTTGCTCTTTTGTATTTTTGTTCTTGTTTTTCATGAGTGTGTGCATTGTTTTTAGTTTTTGGTTTTGTTTTTATTTTTTGTTTTTCTTGTTTCCTTCTTTTTTCTCTGGCTTACTGAGGCTCAGGAAATTTTCCTTTTTCTTTTCTTCTTGTGTCTTACCCTTTTCTTATTTCTTTACTTTTCTTACTCTTTCTTTTAACATTTCTTTCTTTATTTTTCCCTCCTATTTTTATGCCTTGTATAATTTGTGTTCTTCTCCTTCTTTTTTCTTTTATCTTCTTTTTCTTAAACTTTGCTCTTACCTTCCCTAATTCTATAAATACCCTTCACATCAGAGTGATATGTATGTACCCATATTATAGCATCGCAGTTCATAATAGCTAAATCTTGGAAGCAACCTGCATGTCCATCAACAGATGAATGGATTAAAATGTGGCACTTATACACAATGGAGTACTACTCTACTGTAAAGAAAGACAAACTATAGTCATTTTTAATAAAATAGATATATACTGAAACCATAATTTTTAGTGAGGTAAATCAGACACATGAACTTGATAACATTTGGATTCTCTTATATGCGAAATCTAATACATAATAAAGTACAAAACAAAAGACAGAAATTAGGGCAAAAAGAGACAGAAAGAATTATTGTAATCCAGCATAGACAATGTGTCTAAAAGTGTACTCTGCTTTAGTATAACTATCTTATGTATTTTATATGATTTTTGGTCTATTAATCTGTTAGTTTGTATTTGTGAGAATTGACTTGATAAGGACTTATAAAATAAATTAATCTCATGCTGGTAAAAAATTAAATAAAAAGTGGGTGGAGGGATGGGGTAAAAAAGAATTCCAATTCCCAGTGATGAATGTAATCATTATTTACTGAAAACATGTACTAATTAAAATTTTAAAAATAAATAAAAAATTTTTAAATAAATAAAAATGCCTTTCTAAAGAACCAGGTGATGCTACCTAAAAAAGGGGGATGTACATGTTTTAGCATTTGGGCAATAATCTTAAAAAAAGAGCAAGTGATGAGGATGTGCAGAAATTATGACTCCAGAGCACTGTTGGTAGAAATAGAAAATGATGCTGTACTCTGAGGAAAAAAAGTATGGCAATTCTTAAAAACACAAGAAAATATGGTATGTGAGTATAATGGAATATTATTCAACCTTAAAAATAAAGGAATTCCTACCATATGTTACAACATGAATGACCTCTAGGGCATTATAGGAAGTGAAATAGGCCAGGCATAGAAGGTTAAATACTGCACGGGTTCACTTACATAAGGAATCTAAAGTAGTCAAACTCATAGAAAATAAAGTGCTTACTTCCAGGGCTTTCAGGGAGGGACAAATGGGTGCCACTGTTCAATGGAAGTGAATTTCCATTTATGAAAGATGAAGATGTTTTGTAAATATGTCATATAACATTGTACTTGTAGTGAACATTACTACTGCAGGAAAAGTCTATTAAGTGCATAGATATTGTTTAAGTGTCATTATTACAATAGGAAAATTATACTAGTTTGAAAAAGCAAGTAGTTATTTTTAAAAATTAAATGGAGTATCAGTGATCTCTGAGACAACATTCTCCCGTGCGTGCGTATGTGCCTGTGTGCATGTGTGTGTGCAATTATAGCCTTTGAAAAGGTGAAGAGAGATTAGGCACAAGGGCAGAACAATTTTGAGAAGTACTGATCAGACATTTAAACTATCAAGTTGAGTTTTGAGCTATCAAAGTGTGTTCAAGTAACCCTTATTTTACTTAATAAGGCCCAAAAAGCACATGAACAGTGATGCAAAAGAGGTACCAGGGCATAAAACATAAAAATACAGATTAATATATGTGGTAGTACTACACAAGATACAAGGAAAAGTATAATACATAAAAAAGTTTGAAATTTCAGGCATCTAATGTGGATTTTGGAACATACCACTTGTAAGAGGGGGACTACTGTATACTGTCAGGCTTTTATACTATATATGAACTGCTATAACACCACTTGAAAGTAGACCATGACAAGTTAAAAATGACAGCTGATACAGTTACTGAGTGAAAATTTTATTAGTGCACATTTTCCATACATAATGATTACATTCATCATTGGGAATTGGTACCTGTCCATAACATCTCAATTCTTTTTTACTCCTTCCTTTCCATCACCTTGCTATTTCATTTTTTACCAGCATCAGATTCATTTATTTACTTTATAAGTCCTTATCAAGTCTATTGTCACAAGTACAGATTAACACTCAAACTAACAGACCAAAAATCATATAAAATACATAAGATAGTTATGCTAAAGCAAGATAAACTTTTAGATATATTGTCCATGCTGGATTACAATAGTTTTTCTATTTCTTTTTGTTCCATTTTCTGTCTTTTATTTTGCACTTTATTATGTATTAGGTTTCTCATATAAGAGAATCCAAATGATATTAAGCTCATGTGTCTGATTTACTTTACTTAAAATTATGGTCTCAGGGTGTGTCTATTTTATTAAAATGACTCCAGTTAAAAATGTATACTACAAACTGTAACTCAACTTTTTGTTCTTGTAATTTTGTAAAATTTTTCCTCCATTTCTTTGGAGACTCCAACAGTGTATACAATAAGCTGTATGCAGTCCCACATCTTACACTTTTATTCATTTTATTTCCCATGACATTTTTTCCTGCAATGCCTAATCTATTCTTATGCCTATCCAAATGTTTTTAATCTCACATATTATAGTTGTCATATGCAAATATTCAGTATGGGCCTTTGTTATATCTTTCATGTCTCTATTGTTTGAACATACCCACTTGTCATAATTGTTTTGATATCCTTATCTGTTAATTCTAACATTATGAATTTGTATCACACTGGATCTATTTTTATTCTCCAAGTTTTCTCATCATTGTGGGTTCTAGTTACCTGGTCCTCCTAATTTCAGGCTTCTCATTCCTTTCTATTCCATTTTTCCAGCTACCAGTAAAATGATGTCTCTAAAGCACTCTCCTGTTGGTGGTGGTGGTGATGGTGATAATGATGATCATTTTTTCCTTGTGCCGGCCAACCTTAAATGCAAAACAGTACATAATTTAGGAAACCTGTTGTGCCACTTGTCCTACTAAGAAGACCTGATGCCAAACAGAAGGGAGGAAATTTATGCCAAAAAAATCAGCTATGTTCTCTAAAGGAAAGGGAAAGTGAATGAATGTGCTACAGATAGGCTGAGAGGAACTGGGGATTATGCCTTTATTTCTACATGCTTAATCTTGTTTAGACAGAGTTAGGCAAGCGTCCCTGATTCCTGTGCATATTGTAAAAAGCCCTGAAAACTTGACGCAGCCCACCCACCTCCATAGCTTCCAATACTGCATCAAAGGAGATATGTTCCTGAAACTGAGTAGCCTGGCTAAATGTTTTTTCTGTGCCCCTGAATAAAGGTATATTTTTTTCAAAATAGGAAAGCAAGTAATTGTGGTATCTCCGAGTTTAATCATGTTTCCTGTCCTTCAAAGCGGTGATTTCTAGAAATGGATTGCATTGTATTGTCTCATTCACACAGATACTGAGGTCACTGCTATTGTACCAATTTGATTAGAAGTCTAAGGAACTAAGAACACCAGAATCATGAAATGAAATTACCATGGAAAACCATGCCCTCTCCTGGAACATCAAATTCACTAAGGTCCATTTCAGATGTTCAATGATTTTTTGCTTGTGGTCTAAGCAAGATGGGTAATATGAAATTAGAGACGATTGATTTCTACTTTTAGAACATGTCAGGGAATCATATATAAGAGATTAATCTGGCAATAGATCTTGTTGCTCACCAAATTATGCCTCTATGCAGACAGTTTCAATGCATTTTTGAGTTATGCATTGTTTAATTTTCAGTAATTAGTCTCCTAGGGTTGTTATAATGAGGTACCACAGATCTGGTGGCTTAAACTAACAGAAATTTATTCTCCCCTGTTCTGGAGTCTAGAAATCCAAAAGCATGATGTTAGCAGGGTAATGCATCTTCTGAACCCTTTAGTGAGACTCCTCCCTTGACTCCTCAAATTCCTGGTGGCGTCGTGCTTTCCTTGGTGTGTGACAGTACAACTCCAATCTCTGCTTCTGCCTCCAAGTGATGATCTTCCTTCTATGTATGTCTCTGTCTCGCTGCCTCTTCTTATAAAGAAACTGTTCATACCGGACTGGGACCCACCCTATTCCAGTATAGCCTGATCTTAGCTTGGTTAAATGTGAAAAGACCCTATTTCTAAATAAGACCACATTCACAGAAAGGGAGGGTAAGGATTTGGACATATCTTTTGAGGTGAGGCACAATGCAACCCATAAAAGTGACTAAGACATATTATGCCTGTTGCTGTTTGATGAGAAAAGTAATTCACAATTCTATAACATGATTGTTATTTAACATGCTACAGTATTTTGTTTGAGTCTTTGGGGAGAAATTTTTTTTGTGTTTGTAAAATACTTTGGAGTCTTTAAAAATGTTTTACAACTGTAATGAAGTGTGACATAATTATGTAGAAATAGTTTCCTAGGACCTTTTCAGCTAACTAAGAAAACACTTCTGAGATAGAGGTTAGGGAATATAGCAGGAGAACAAACTAATTAACCCAGAAGACAGGAACATTTCACCAGCTTTTTCAGATTTAAAAATCTCAGTGCTTGTTGACAAACTCCTACTGTTACATTTGTTTCTTCAGAATAAACAAATTTCTCTCTAGCCGAACACTTCTTAGAGGTTAGTCAAAAAGATCAAAAATTGAAAGCTAAAATGTGTCATGAGTGTACTAATTAAATGTGTTTACAGGGAAATTTTTAATATATTTTTTGATACCAGCAATTGAACTCAGGACCTTGCGCTTGCCAGGCAGGCACTTGTGACTCAGTTCTATTCCAGACAGTACAGGGAATTTCTGATATAAGTTTTTATATAAATTTTTTCCCAGTGATATATTTGATTCCCAGGTACTACCAAGAGGTGTTTGACATAGTTACTTCCTCTTAGACCTGAGGAATATGAGCAAGCTGTGTCCTTTTTAAAATCCATTTTTATAAACTCAAGGGGTATGAAATCCTGACAAAACTGCCCTCCTCATTCTTTATCACTTGCATTCTCCTTACACTACTTGGGAGACTTTGGAGGTCCATCATGTTAATACATTTTGGGACTTCAAACTAAATATCCACTGTGCTTTATTGCAATGTTAAAAGATGCCTAACTGGCAGAAAAGTCAGTGGCCTTTTAAATAAGATCTGGGATCAGAAAATTATAGACGACTGTAACAAAGTAACCCCGTAGACATGTTAAGTGATGAAAAATAAATTGAGAAAAAAAGTTAAAAATGAGTATAATTAGTTAAAATCCATGTTGTTAACTGTAAATACCCAAGTGTGTCACCCCAGGAATTAAGTTAGAATTTGGCTTTGGGTATCTGTTAGATGAAACATACTGCAAATGTATGTATACCAGACCAGAGATGATAGCTTTACCCAGCAGGACAGGGGAAAATGCCATCTGAATATTGTCTCTCTACACTAAATCAATGTTATCAGTCAGGGAGTAACATTCTCAATGGCTGGTTAAGTTCAGGCAGAAAACTGACTGAATGTGTCTTCTAAGAACACTTGTTGATCTGCAAACTGGAAGGCAAGAAGATCCTCAGATTTCCCAGATGCCTAAGAATGCACACAGGTGCAAGAAAAGACCCTTGGTGTCCATGCGAACAGACTGAGGGTGTCAGTTCTCTCGCATGTGGAAAAGAGCTGCGATCTGAAGCTAAAGAACAAAGCTGCAATGTTAAAAAGGAATTAAGAGATGACTGCAAGCCAGTGGGTGTTTTATAATCTGTACGTACAGAAAATCTATTGATTATTTTGAAATCTCGAATAATTTAATTCAATGGATTTCAGTGCCTCCTAGTTTCGGGCATTGGCAACATGTATTGGATAGTCAAAGCAGATGGCAATGGCAAGCCATGAGTGAGCGTGTGCCTGGCATATTTAAGTAATAGGCAAAGCTGTGGAGGCTAGCATGGAGTGGTTGGAGGGAAGAAGAGCGATGAGGTGAGAAAGGCAACAAGAGATCAAATCAAATAGACCTTTGTGGGCCATTGTACAAACTTTTCGTTTCATCCTGAGTAAAACGTGGTGCCATTGCAGGGTTTTGAACAAAAGAGTGTCTTATTAAAACAATCACTTTGAGAACAGACTGTGGGGACAAGAGTGAAAGAAGGGAGAACGATGAGGAACTAGTGTAATAATATAAGTAAAAGATGATGGTGGGTTGAACTAAGATGGGAGTAATAAAGTCATATTCAAAAAACAAGAGAAACCTGGACTCGATATCGCGTGCCTATCACCCTGGCACTCAGAAAGCTGAAATAGGAGGCTCCTTGCAAATTTGAAGACAGCCTGCGCTACACAGTGAGTTCAAGGCCACCCTGGACTACACATTGAGACCCTGTTTCATAGGGAGGGAGGGGTAAAAGAGAGAAGTGCATATCAAGGTAGAGTTAACGAAGTTCTTCTGATTGATTGGATGTGGGGTACAGGAGAGTAAGAAGAAAAGAATCAAGGAAGACTCTAAGCTTTGGGGACTGAGCTATTAAAAAGAAATGAACAAATCACCATTAAAGGATCTATAGGAGACTCACTGGAACAGATCTAAGAAATGAATAGAGATGAGAAGTTCCATTTTTAAAATTACAGCTTATGGACAATGAGATACGAAAATAGTTACATCAAACAGGAAGTTGGATGTACAAGTATGGAGTTTAATGGACATATTTAGTGGAGATATAAAATTAGTGGATAAAAGCATATTAAACTATTCTAATTTATATGACTGTAGAAGATAATCAAAGGAATGGGGATAAATAAAGAAAAACTCCAGAGACAAAGCCAAAGTCAAGAAGTCAGAAGATGGTGTGGCTCCCTCTGTAGGGGGACTGGTAAAAAGTGGCCTGTAAAGTAAGAAGAAAGCAGAAAAGACTATGTTGTCCCAGAAGCTAAGTGAACAAAGTCTTTCTAAGGAAGGAAGGTGACTAATAGAAGCAAATGATACTAATAGTGAAGTAAATGAGGACTAAAACTGACGATAACAGAAGCAAATGATACTAATAGTGGAGTAAATGAGGACTAAAACTGATGATAACAGAAGCAAATGATACTAATAGTGAAGTAAATGAGGACTAAAACTGACGATTGAATTTGAAATGAAGAAATCAGAATGACCTTGCGAAGAGCAGTTAACGGAATGGTGAGTATGAAAGTTTGACGGGAATGAGTTCAAAAAACTATGAGAAGAGATGAATTAAGACTGCTAATGTAGACAACTCATGTAAAAAGGAGATGGCAAATAGGATTGTGAATGGGAGCCTTAAGAGACTACTGAAAGAACAAGTAGCATGTCTTTATGTTGAAAATGTATCCAGGAGGAAAAAAAAAAAAACATGAGGGACTGGGGTGCTATCTTTTAGTAAGAAAGAGGGAAGATCTAATGCAGAGTTGAAAGGGTTGGCCTTATGTGCAAGCAAGGAGAATTCATCTTTAGTAATAGGATAGAAAGTAAAGAATATGAGTCAACTGTATGTGGGTAGATGTTTTGGTAGGAGTCTGCGCAAGTGCTCTTCTGACCGCTTCAGTTTTCTCAATGGAGTAGGAAATAGGAACGCTGTCTACAAAGAAGTCGAGAGAGGAGGTGCCGGGTATTTGAGGAAAGAAGAGAATGTGTGAGACAGTCACAGAAGAGAGTGGGTGCATGCGCTGGACTAGGAAAAAGCAGTGCAATTGTTAGGCAGAATCAAGGGCCAATGTACAGCTCCTAAAAACGTTAGCAAGACTCTGCTTTCTTCAGTCCCAGGCAATGGCACAGGTGAAAGCACAGAGGAGGCAGATTTGCACTTAGTCACAGCTGCAGGTTTGCTGTGTAAGAGGTGGAGCAAGGGATGAGGGGTATATTTTTAAAAAATGAAACATAACAGCCAAGCATGGTGGTGCAATTCTATAATCCCAGCTACTTGGCAGTCTGAGACAGGAGTATCACAAGTTCAAGGTCAGTGTGGGCAAGTTACCAAGATCTGGTCTCAAAATGAAAAATAAAAGGAGGAGGGATAGTTCAGTGGTAGAATATATGCCTAATATGTGCAAGACCGTGAGTTCCATTGCCACTACCAGAAAAAAATAACATATAAAAATAATGACTGAGCATGTAATTTAAACCGGAAAAGGAACAAAGAATACGAGATAGATAAAGGACAGTGAACCATAGTAGAACATACAATGGCCCGGCTTCTACCTTCCTCCCACCACACAGAAGAACTAAAATAAGAAAAGAGAAGGTCAATAAACCATGGGGATTTTATTAATAGCTTTCAACTTGTAGAGAAATGTAATGAGACAGTACACAGTCTCTCACGAAACCTCAGCAATAGCAGGGAGATCCATCAGGATGCACTACATTTTCCAAGGGAATGTTTTGAGTTGAGGAGATGATGAGACAAAGCCCACACAAGTGAAACACAGTGCTGAGTGGATAGAGGAGTCCTGATGTACTTAACAGGACTCTAGAAGACTTGATCCATGACACAGGTTTTTCTGCAAACACCCACACGGTACCAACTTAACTCTTCACCAAAACCACTAGTACTATTCTCCTGCACTGGGAATACAGAAACACTATTCAGAGTTCTCACTGTCCCTCAGCAAGAAGCTAGACTTAAATAGGTGGAACTAGATAAGGTATCAACAGTGTCAAAAACTATTGTCATGCACTACTGGTGAACATAAGGGTCAGAAAAAGCTGCCAATGATAATCAGGAGCAGAATAAAAAATTGCAAATCAAGTATATAAACATACTGAACCAAAAGAATAAGGGAAGGAAAGAAAAGGGAGAGGCGGAGAGGAAAGGCTCATTTATTTGGAGGGAAACAACTAAAAGAGTAGAAACTGATTTTTTCTGGAAAGATTTCAATTTCATGTGACAAAAATAGTAAATAAACAGAAGTTAAAAATGGAATGTATTAAAACAGGAGAATGAGAGAGGAAATCACAGGGCTAAAAAATGAAATGCAGCTCCAAATGCTTTTAATACAAATTATAATAAAAATTGCAAATAGCAAGAAAATAGAAGTAATTGAATAGAGGAAACATTTGAGATAATGAAGGTGGGAGTACAAGAAAAAAGCATTAGACAACTAGACAAAAATAAGAAATAAACCTGACAGATTAAAAATGATCCAATTACTGGGTGAAAGAATGGGATTTTGAAACTCACTACAATCCAAGAAACATTGGTACAAATGCTAAAAACATATTCTACCTAAGTTATTAAACCTAAAGGATAAATAAAAACTAAGTATCCAGGAAGAAAAACAAGTTATCTAGAATTGCAAAAATTCTTACTGGTTTCAGACTCTTCTCCAGAAACTTTCAGTGCTAGAAGACAGAGCAAAATCTTAAAAGAAATTATATGTTACTCCAAAATACTTTACTCAGACAATTTGTTCAAGTACAAAAGCAACAGGCAGATATTCTCAGATGTGAATAAATTAAAAACTCAGGAAATGTAGCCCTAATGAGCTCCTCTTAAAAAATAGTACTTGATAATGAAATTCAGCCAACCAAGAGGAAAATCTAATGAGGACCTCAGGACAAGACAAAGTAATGGGACAGTAAGCATTGAATCCAATTAAACGCAAAAGTTAACTGAGAGGATTGGGATTGCAGAATAGCATGTAAATATTGTAAGCCCTGATGAAAGAATCCAAAGATAAGCAGCAAAAATGAGAAGTAGAGGGGAGGGAAGTGGGAGAAGTAGCAAGAGCTCTAAGTAACTCATAAGGAGGTAAGCACATTCCTACTATTTAAAATGGAGATGTGGATCCTTACAACAAATCGTGACTTCTGTCTCCTAATGATCTTTATGATCTGTGCTCTTTATCACAAAATGATCTTTTACATATTATGTGAAAGAAACATTTATCTATGGTTCAGTGATTTTTTTGGCTTTGTTTCAATTTGTTAAATTAAGAAATTGAATCTAATAACTTGTATTATTAAAGTGATAACATGATTCTTTATCATTCCTTTCTTTTACATTTGTTTCTACCTGCAAACCTACACATCCAATCATCTTTCCTTACTCATGTGAGAGCTGTCTATAACGATGGTTTCCAAGTGTGATGTTATCACTTATGCCTCAGCATTGAGATTGAGGGTTTTCAAAAATTTATTCTTTATATGTTTTAGTTATGATAGTCTGTGCTCCTCTTTTCCAAGAAACATGCCTACTAAAATGAATTAGAGGGTTATTGTATGGTAGAGGGAAAAGGGAAAAGACATTTGGCCAAATATTTATTTTTGACCCTAAAATGAACTTTTAACTGTAAGTCTCCCATGTCAAAACTATTTTACAGGGTTATCACTTTGAGAAATTTCAAATTGGTTTAATTTATTGAACATGTGCTGCCCGTACTGTTCCAACACATAATTCTTTCTCCTCTTGCTTGTGGTAAAATAAACTCTGGTCAAGGGAATACTGACAGAAGATACAAATTATTATGTGAGCTGGAGGGTTGCTGGGGAGGGAATATGAGGCATTCACTGTCTGCAGCAGTAGTGAAGGAGCTGGTCAGAGATAGAAAACAAAGGATTCTGGTGGCAATATCTCTCCGATATTCTGTTGCAGGCTGCTGGGGCCCTGGTAACTATTTTGGATTTTAGCCATTCAACATACATGATTATAGCACATGCCACAGTATATCATCCCAGACAGAGCCTGTTTAGAAACATGCAGAAAGAGCATAATTCCAAGGCTTTGGGTTCATTTTTATTTACAGATTTGTAAACCCAAAGATTAATGACTAGCACAATGAAGATAAAACTAATAAAGTTGTGTGCCTCATGGAAATATTCATTGGACTGGGAACCAAATTCCTCTCCTCCAAAAACAAGTGAGTCTTCCCCTCTGGGATGAAACCAGAGCACTTCAGGAAGGAATTTGCCCCGGAAAAAAAAAGCAAAAACAGTATTGAGTGCATGTATACCCTTCTTGTAGAGTCCCTTAATGAACCATACTATAATCATCAAAATCAGGAAATAAAGATTGACAAAATGCCGTTAACTACACACTTTCTTCAAATTTCACCAGCTGTTGCTAAGTGTTCTTTTTTCTGTGACAGGTTGGTCCCACCTTGAGTTAAGTTGGGTATTTCTCTTTAGTTTCCTCTGGTCTGCAATAATTCTTCAGTTTTTATTTGACTTTCATGATCTGGAGACTTTAAAGGGTACTGATCAGTTATTCTGCAGAACAGGTTTTGATTTTGGTTTGTCTGATGCTTCCTCATGACTAGATGAAGGTGATGTAGTTTTGTTCTAATGGTGGAAGGCAATAAACTCAGTTCTATTTTATTTTTGTGTTATTAGTACTTGTTTGCAGTATATATGGGTTACATTCATCATGGTCAGTTGGTGCATGTACATAACACATCTTAAAATTTGGCATGACTAACAAAAATTCACAATGTGCTCTTTTCAGTGCATCCTATCAGGAAGTATATCAAGTTCATACGTTTCATTACTGTTGATGTTTATCTGATTACTTGGTTAAGGCAGCACTTAATTGGTTTATCTACTATAAATTTAATGCTTTCCATTTTCAAATGTTAAACATCTGAGATAATCTAGGATTAGGCTAGCATCTTGTTTCTCCACAAACATTGGCCTACTGTTATGTTATCCACTGGTGGATTTTACCTATAAATAATTATCACTGTGCTACTTGCCTAATGGTGATTTTGCATTTTGCTCTTTCCTTCTACATTTATTAGAATTTTTCTGTAAGGAAAACTGTCCTTTGTCTTCTATTTATTTATGCATTCAGTCATTTATTTATATATTGATAAAGAAGTAGATACTTATTTCATTCATGGTGTTGTAATCAGAGTTTGCAAGGGAATAGATTTAATAAAGGACACAAATTTATAAGATTATTTTATAATACTCATCCAAGAAGTCAAGTGCATAGCAGTGTAAGAGATCCATTCACATGCTAGAGACCAGAATATTCCAGCCAAGAACCTGAATCCCATGGCAGTGTCCTCCATGAGTCTAGCCAGAGGCCTAGGGCCCACAGCAATATCCCCTGCAAGTCTGTATCAAGGATGTCCACCAGGAAGACCCAAAGGTCAGTGGTGGAAGCTAGGAAGTCGATGCCGTCAGGGTGAAGAATGTGTGCCAGAATGCTGAGGGATCTGCGCTGGAGCCAGGAAGCACCTTTCAGGACAAAGGAAAAGACCAGAGCTCCCCTGAAGGGAATAACTGGAGCCAGTATCAGGAGAACCAGTAAAAACAAAGCTCCTCCTGGGAAATCAGCAACCCGTAATCATCCCCTCCTGTTCTCCTTTATGCCATTGTGACACCAGTCCTCAAACTGATCATCCATGCCCAGAGCCACACTGACTCAGTTTTGCTGGGCATTCCCATTCAAACTGACCATTCATTAATCCACTACATATGGGTTATAATCCTTTACTATCATTATTTATTTTGTTGCTCAAATTGTCTCAAATTTGGACGGTGGGGGCTCTTTCAGGTTGGAGTTCGTCTCTTTTTGATACATTTCTATCATTTTATGATAACATTTTCTTATTTTCTGGCACTATGAGATGTTCCAGGTTGATCTTACATTTTCCATGCCCTAACTCTGGAATCAGTCACTTCTCCAAAGAATCTTGTAGACTCCTTTTATTAGTGTCTCGTGTTTGGAAAATAAGGTCTGAGCAGTAAGTGTGCTTACTGTGTAATTAGCTCTAGTCCTCTCAGAAGATAAAACTGGGAAATATAGGAATGCACATTAACCTATGCATAAACAAATATCAGTATCTATTTCCATATGTATCTATTTCTACCTCTATTATTAAAAGCTATGAGTTCATACTGATACTTCTGGGCCTACTCAACACCTCAAAGTTCATTCTAGTCTTCCCTCTTTCCTTATTTATACTTTCTTTCTCCCCCAGCCAGAAAACTGACTTTTATAATTTTAAAAAGTTTCATTTATTTGTTCACTTTTGATCACATAAATTTGTTATAGAACTTCTAAATGATACCTCTGTGTTAGTATTACCAACAAGAATACATGATTTGTGCACATTTACTTTTATAATTGCCAGTCAGAATATTGTTTTCCAAAGTTACATATTGGTTATCTGTTGCTGCATAATGCATTTCTCCCAAAACATATTAATTAAAAACACAAACATTTTTCTCACAGTATCAATCAGGGTGTCAGCCAGGGTGCATTTATCTCAAACCACAACTGGAAAAGGAATCCAGTGCGCTTGTGTGGCTATTTTGCAAGCCTCAAATCTTCATAGTTGTTGACAAAACACCAATTCTGTGTCCCGCAAGCACTCACAACACAGCAGCTAGCTTCTGTCAGAGTGAGCAAGCGAGCAGGAAGGGGCATCAAAGGCAGAAGCCACCATCTTTTGGTAATCTCAATTCAGGATTGACATCTCACTGTCCCTGCCATCTTGTCACTGGAAGAAATCACCAAATCCAGCACACATTCAAAGAGAAAATGTTACAGAAGGTCACAAAAGTCAGTATGTAGAACTATGGGGAGCCACCTTGCAGGCTAGCTACTCCAGTTACTTAGGTCAGTTCCCTTCTTCTTGACCACCCACCTGCAGTGGACTATGCTATTCATTTGAAATACAATCCGGTTCATGTGTTACTGTTTATATCCCAATTAGGTTCTCCCTTGCTTTTTTTTCTTTTTTTTTTATTTCTTCTTTTTTTATTAGTATATGTTTGCAATGCACAATTATATTCATCTTGGGAACTGGGTACAAATATACACTGCATCTTGACTCTTTTTACTTCCCCTCCCCTCCCTCCTATCTCCCTCCATCTCCAAACACCCCTCCTCCATCTCCACGAAGTCTATCTCCCTGTTTGCTATCATCCATGTTTTATTTGGCTGGTTTTGTGAAACATTATCATGGTCCTAAGTCAGAACACACAAAGAGATAAACACTGAGAAGTAGTAGTGTCTTCTTCTCCCTATCAACTCATTCCCATTCTTCCCTTCTTTTCACCCATTTCTCACCCAGATTAGGTAGGTAACCCCTCTTCAGTTTTCTGGTTTATACTCACAGTATCTTTTGTACAAGTGAACAGACATGAGTGTATTTTCTTACATCCCTTTCCTATTTACATAAAGACAATATTGCAGATAGCCTTTTATGCTTTGTCTTTTCATTTAACAATATATGCTCCCATTCATTACAAATCAGTTCACTGGTGATCTCTAATTCTTTTTTGACAGATGTGTCATGTTCCTTCATAAAGATGTATCATGGTTTTTCAATTACATAGTAAGAGGAATTTTTTACTACCTGTTTTGACCAAGAACTCACTCTACCAAATACTCGAGAATTTTTTTTCAAGTAATAACTAGGGGAGTTTGTGCTTTCTCTTGACTTCTTTATAGATTAGAAAAGCAATATATTAATTCTCATTACTTGGCAAGTGGGAGTAGAAATCTTCTCACTCCACTCCACTGGTGGCCCTGTGAATTGAAACATCATTTTGAAAGCAGATAGCAATACGTAAGAGCCTCTGCTTTTGACTCACTAATTCAACTCATGAGAATTTACTCAAAAAATTTTTAACAGAGCAGAAGATCTTGAAGCAAAAGGGCACTCATAGAAATAAAATGTACAAATCTCAAAACCAGAAAAATAATCTAAATGACTAGTAATGATCAAATAATTAAGATTCATCAATACAATGGAATATTATGTGACAACTAAAAATTATTATGCAAACTATGAAGATGGTAAAGTTTTTAATATAATAAGTGAAAAAAGCACACAAAATGATGTATTATGATTGCAATGATGCTAAACTGGAATTAAAAAGTGATTTGTAGCTGCAGCAAAAGGGGTTGATGCTAGGAAGTGGCTGCCTTGTCAGGTGGTACCTTTTTCAGTTCTCCTGCATACTTCTGGAGCCATGCAGGTGATTTCTAACTGTCTTGGTTACTTTTCTCTCATTGTTGAGACAGAATACCTGACGCCCAAAATTAAGGAAGGGAAGGTTTATTTCTTATAGTTCTTGGGGGTTTCAGTCCATACTCAGCTGGCTGCAAGGTAGGATGGCATGGGTGGGGGCAGTCATTTGTGGGCATCACAAACAGCAAAGTGCAAACCAAGCAAGAGAGAGAGACACACCTTCTTCCCATCCTTTCACTGTATGTCGGTTCCACCCCTGGGCAGGTACAGCACTAACACCACCAATCCCAGTGCCTGAAAACAAACCAATCACAAACACCAGACTCAGTTGTGTCTATGATTACATGAGACTTGGGGGGACATCCAGACAGAAACAATACCACTACCCAATAAAATTACATAAAATATATGTGATCAACTTCAGTGCCAGGTCCAAAATTTCCCATGTGTTTTTTTCTTTATCTGTGACTTGGATGTCAAAACCAGGAAACTATGGGTTGAAAATGGTAAAATCTATGTCAGTCTGAGTATGGGGAAGAGCTTCCCCTGTACCATTGTGGACTAAGATTTGAAAAACAAAAAATAAAAATAAGTACCAATGAAAATGATCTGCTGAGATATCATGGTCTATCTCTGCAGCAAGCATTGTTTTAATTCTCTGTGCTATAGAAAAATTATTTTACTCTCTAAATTTTATTTCTTTTAATATTTTCCTATCTGTTGATAATAAAAATAATGTAACACTTCAGTCTGTGGCCAAAAAATTAAAAAAGAAGCAAATAGGTCATTAGTCCTTCTTCCTATGGTAATTCATCAGGTAGATAGCCAGCAAAACCCACATGCCTACTACACAGTTGATTAATCTAAGCAGAGTTTCAGAACACTCCTGGGTAAGGCCTGAAGGTATAGTGCATTTATGTTTCCTTGATTCTCAAAATGCTGTACTCACACGGCTGCTGCAGCCAGCAGGAATACAGTCATCTAGGATGCCAAGAGTGTCAGAGATTTGGGGATATAAAAGATGACTAGCAATATATCAAAGCATCATATTAATCCAATTGTTCAAGCCAAGATGTATTAGACTGAACAGCTGCCTTAGGCCTGTCGGAGATCAGCTGACCCAACTCTCCAGACCCTGACAAAAGGAGGCCACGTGGCTGTATATCATCCTCCTTAATATTTGCAGCCATATCTACAAGCAGCTTCTGTTGCTATGCTAGGACTCATACTACTAGTTTTCTTGCTGTGCCTTTGTGCTGACAATGCTGGTGCCTGAGTACATCACTCAGAAGTCAGAAGTCAAGCAGTCCAAATGAAGTTAAAGGAACCTATGCTGCTTAAAAATCCAGAAGAAAGCTTGCTCTTTCTAGGAAGCTACCTCTATCTCTCTCCTGTGACTATAGCAGGAAAGAAACCTCACTCCTTTGAGCCGTTACAATTTATTCAGTGTATATTATGTTTTTATAGTGGCTTAAAAATGCATCTCAGCTCCCCTCTTGCCATCTCCTTCAAAACAGATCATGTCTCTTTTATTTAACATCCACCTCTTCTAGCTTCTGATTTCAGGGCCTAAAAAAGGGTCAAACAAGTCTTTTATGCTTATTTATTTAATTTTAAATACATTTATAAACACTCAAATCGTCAATCTATTTCAACTACAGCATGCTTTCACATTAGTAAGCCACTGATGCAAAAAAAAAAAAGCCACGTTGGTGAATCCAATGACTCACATATTTTCTTTAATTTAGAAAATTTTCCACAGAAATTTCTCTCCTAATCAAACTGACTATATCAACCAAATCAGCCTTTATAATAAATCATGCTCTTTTTTCTATATATTTGGTTGCAAATAATATTTGATTGATTTTCTTTCCCCTTGAGGTAACCAACTCCAAATAATCAGTTGTTCAAGCTCATGCTCTGCCTTATATGAATATGAGTTCTTTTTTATTAAATCTATAATAGCTTAAGTACCTTGTAAAGTGTTGCTGGCTATAAATTTACTTCCCTTTTACAGATAGAAAAACGTGGAGAAATTAGTTTGCCTATATCCTGTGGCATGGAAATGATGCTACAAAGATCTGAACTCATTCTGTTGGATTATAAAATCCACTAGGTCAAGATTTGACCCAGGAGAGAAAACTTAAATCTGGGCCTAAGTGGTTTTGTTGTCTGTGCTGAGAAGTTCCTCTCCTTTGACTATAGTGGCTAGAGTATCAGGGAATGCAATCTAGCTGGCTGGAATTAACCCAGGGTATTATGTCTAGTGGAGGAGTTGTTGAACAGATGGAGAAAGGACCTAATTGGTACCTAAGAAGAGCTAAAAATGATGTATGTTGGGAGACTTCCAATTGTAGCAATAGAATCACATAGGGTTATATATTTCCTTCATAGACACCATAAGGTGAGAGTAAAGGAATAAAAATAGGACAAGTCTACAAGAATGGGATATTATAAAAAATGGAACATTCAGAAAATAGAATTTACTTGAGGGTTTAGAATTCAATAGACTATTTTTAAAGACAATGGAAGGGCTAGAGGCTCAAATCGATATAATCTGAATTTCTTATATACAGATTGTTTAGCTAGGTGAGTTTAGGGGATATGAAATGACACCCTTAAGTATCTAAAGCACTCAAGCAGGTGTCCAAACAAAAGCCAGTAGTCATGAGCCTTTCCAGGCTGTCAGCACCGAAGACTCTAGAGAACATTTCCACACTAACTCTGTTCACGGTGTTGTCAACTTTCCAGATACTCAACTACCCAAATGCATATGTTCAAATGGATTCCTCTGCTCCTACTTCCAATCTCTGATTTTACCTTGAATAGCTCAGTCTAGCAACTGACCGAATGTCTTGATCTTAGTGAAAAACTTCTTAAAGCATAGACTAGCAATAACTGGTGTCAATTACATTCTAACTCAGCTATGATGTTTACTCTTGATTGTCAAACTTGATTGGCTTGGGAGCTAAGGGCTTAGTGAAACACACTTCTGTGTGGGTGTGACCTTGCAGACTATACATGGTCTCTGGACCTTTTTCTTGGGTTCTGCTCCTATGTTCTGCTTTCTGGATACTATGAGGTTGGCAACTTTCCTCTGCCATGCCCTTCCTCCAAAATATTATTGCCTTGGAACTAGCTGACCACAGACTGAAACCTCTGAAATTTTGAGCCACAATAAGTCTTTCCTTTAAGTTGTATGTCAACTACTTTTTTCCCAGCAAGGGAAAGCTGACTAATACAGAAAATTGGTGTCAGGAGTGGGGTCATTGATATGTCTATACCTGACCATCTGTTTCAATAGCCTTTGGAAACTGTTTGTGGGAGGAGTTTGGGAAAGTTTGGAAATGAAAGCTAGAGAAGGCCTAAAATACTGCAGAAATTGATGAACAATTCTCATATGAACTGAGAGGATCAGAATGCTGATAGGAGTCTAAAAAGTAGAGATTGTGCTTATGAAGTTTCAGGTGGGAATGAGTACTCTGTTGGAAATTGGACTAGAGGCTATGCATGTAACATTCTGGCCAAGAGTCTGTCTATACTTTGTTTATGTCATAAAACTTTACATGAAGCTGAATTTAAAGTAAAGAACTAATTGTACTGGCAGAGGAAATTGCAGGGCAGCCTAAGGTTCAGGCTGTGACGTGGGTAATGCTGGCTGCTTTTAGCCTGATTTATAGCGAAAATTGGAAGCAAAAAGCAGAACAGAAGAATTTGAAAAACTCAGTATGGCCAGGAAAGAAGTGCCTGTAAAATTGAGTTTAAAAAGTTGTGATTGCTGAAGAGATTGGCACCATTAAAAGGAAGCCAAGTACTTTGCACCAGTAGAATAGGAAAGAAGCCTTAAAGGCATTTCAAGAATCAGCAAGATTCCATCCACTGCAGGATTAAGGATGTAAAAGTGTAAAGTCGTTTCAGAGACTTCACTTTGAGAAGAGAGTTCCCAGAGCACCCTACACATTAAGGGTTATCTGAATAAGTATTTCGCCATGCGTAGTCATTGAGGCATTCAGAAGCCACTACATCCATGGTCCCTGGAAGCTCAGCTACTTTTCATACTGTCCACAGACTTTGGCATCATACAAGTCATACTGGTTTGGCAGGCAGGTAGAATGCAAGTATTGGAAAGGTAGGAAGGGAAAAGAAAAAAAAACAGAATAAAAGGAAAAAATGGAAACAAAACTTTTTCAAATGAGAAGAAAAAATGAAGGGAAGGGAGGGGATTGGAGAAAAAAAGAAGAATCAAGATATATTGCATAGCTGTTGGGCTGAACTTGCTTTGCGGACAGAACCAGGGTCGGGTCCGCGTCACTCGCACTGCCCCGCCCAGCTTGCTGGGACCGGGAGGCCTTGGCCCCCCCCAGTGAAGGAGGAGGCTCCACCCGCACACCCCGGGAGGCCGCCTTTCCTTGCTGCGCACGGGACCCAACCTACCGGATCCTGCGATCCTGCATGCAGCAAGAATCAGGGCGAACCTCAGGGGAATGCCGGCCAGCCTCGCAGGACACAGAGCTACATAGATTCCAGAAGAAAATGACAAAACGAAAGACAAAGAGGCAGTCTCAGTCCCCCAGCCCACAAAGAACAAACCCAAGAGACACTGAAATGGAAGACAGGGGGAGTCACACAAATGGACTTTCTGAAATGATAGAAAATGCAATAAAGAAACAGCTTGATGAAGCTATAGAGAAATTCAAATCAGAAATATTCTCTCAGCTAAGAAATGAAATGAGAATCATTATTAAAGAAATGTTGTGTGTATCTAAAGAAGAGCAAGATAAAAACATAGAAGAACTTAAGAAAATGATCGAAACCTTGAATGAACAATATAAGACACAAACAGAATGCATGAAACAGATGCAAAGGGAAATGCAAGAAATGAAAAACTCCATGGAAAGTTTGAAAAACCGCTTAAATGAA
>RJWM01023986.1:0-31351 GCA_004363535.1 Dasyprocta punctata | reverse complement strand
AGAGGCTGGTAGTGTGTGGGTGAATCTGAGTCAGAGGTGAGGCCTCAGGAAAGGGAAATGTTTATCAGAGAACTCGGATGTGCTGGGTTCCTACAAGAAAACATGATGGGAGCTGGGCATGGTGGTGCACGCCTTTAATCCCAGCACTTGGGAGGCTGAGGTAGG
Organism: Dasyprocta punctata; assembly: GCA_004363535.1. Classification (NCBI taxonomy): domain Eukaryota; kingdom Metazoa; phylum Chordata; class Mammalia; order Rodentia; family Dasyproctidae; genus Dasyprocta; species Dasyprocta punctata. Next base: position 31,186 of record RJWM01023986.1, on the reverse strand, counting down.
AGGAGTGTTACGAGTTCAAAGCCCGCTTGGGCTACAATGCGAGCGCGAGGCCAGCCTGAGCTACATAGTGCAACCCTACCTCAAAAAACTAGGACTGGGAGTTTGGCTCAGTGGAGTAAGCAGCTGTCTGGCAGGCACGAGGCTATGAGTTCAATCCCCAGTGCTGCAAAAAAAAAAAAAAAAAAAAAAAAAGAAAGAAAACATGATGGATTTTATCCAGGAAGTAATCTGAGTCAATAGAAGAAAACATGAAACCAAACTGGCTTTTTCAGGCCTTGAGCTAGAATTGTCTCTAACTAATCCCGTGATAAAAGAAAGGAGAGAGAGAGAGAGAGAGGGAGAGAGAGAGGGAGAGAGAGAGTCCTTTGGCCTCATTAGCTCTTACTTTTGATAGTTGACCATTAACACACATGAGCCCTTGAAAACAGGGGTTTCCTCCCTCCGCTCTTCCCTCTCCGCTCCTGGGGTTCAGTGGTCTGTTTTCGGTCACTCCACACACCCTGAGAACATGGAAGATAGTTTGCAACCACTCTTTCTCCAGGTTGTCCTGGTTCTCCAATACATTTTCCTCGGGAGGGGTCCCCCACATCCTGTCTGGATGGGGCTCCTGACCATGTGCCCCTATCCCTGTGCCTCGCACCCCCAGAGATCGTGCTGTTGCTTCTCCTTCTGCACTGACCTGAACTCCTTTCCCACCCAGCCGTTGAACAACCACCCTCCCTGCTTTGACTTCTGCATGGACAGCGGCCTTCTCACCCATGCAGGCCTTTCTGGTAAGCGAGTCACAGAATTTCCTGTGGCAAAACAGGGGGGAAGGGTCAGCCCTTCGCGGCAAGGTGGGGTGCTCACACCTCCCGTTGGGTTCTCACTCCCACACACGCCTTGGCAGAGGACCAAGGTGAGGAAACGTTAGAAGCAAGATGCAAAGCCACACTGTGACCCCACACGCTAAGTAGCATTTGGGGAACCACAAGAAAGGCCTGTTTTAGTGTACGTGGCTGAGGCCGGCCTCGGGCAGCCTCTGTGAAAAAGCCTTTGTGCATCTTCTCAGGGCGTTTTTCCCGACCAGGGCCTCCCCGCCTCTCTCGGATCCTCCATCCGCAGCTCTGCCTTCTGTGTCCCTGGCTGCCGTCCTCTAGCTTCCGGTAGGTTAACAGCTCAATTCTCCTTCCACAGACGCACCCCGGGCCCTGCGGTCCCCCCTCCCCTCTTGGCCCACACACCCAGCCACACTATTCTATTAGTGCACAATAACTGTGCAAAACGACGGGCTTTCTTGTGGCGTTTTCACAGTGCGCATAACACACTCCGAACGTGTTTTCCAGCTCCCGTACCACTCCCCGCCCCTACCCCGGCTCTCCTCCCTCTTCTACTTTCATGTCTCAGCCTCTCTTTTTAGATCTTAGGTTGCATGTGAGGGGAAACTGGCAGTACTAGTGTTTCTGAGTCTGGCTTATTCAGCTGAATATAATGACCAGTTCCGCCCAGTTTCCTGCAGATGACATTATTTTGTTCCTCTTTATGACCAAATAGTGCTCCACCGCACACGTATACTTCCTTCATCAGCCCACCCGTTGGGGAGCGCCTGGGCTGATTCTGTGGCCCAGCGATTGTGAACTGGGCTGCGATGAGCGCAGGCAGGCAGCCGTCTCCCCTGGGGCCGACTTTCATCCTTTTGAGCCCATAGGCAGGAGCGGTGCGGCTGAACCGAACGGCAGCTCTGTTGTTACTTTTTGAGGAACTAAAAATCACTACTGATTTCCGCAGTGACGGATTCTGTGTGGCACCATCGATGCCGCCCTCTTTGTACGACACCCGCAGACGCCGCCAGCTGCTGCCCACATTGTCTCTGCCTCAGCCTCCCTCAAGCTTGCAGCAGGGCCTCGGTGCACACAGGGCTCTTCCCGTTCTGGTTCTCCGGCTGCAGACAGTGCCGAGACAGCCCCTGCGCCTCCTGCACAGAGCAATCTCACCCGCAGGGTGAGCGTCTGTGCAAGAGTTTGAAGACAGGGCTTCCTGCCCTCGCCTGCCTGGAAAGGTCTTGTGGGCTTCGCTCGCATGAAGACCAGCTGCTCTTTCTCTGATAATCTGGTAGGATGCAGTTGGTTCCCCTTTTGAACAAACTGGGCTATTTGGTTACAGCCCAGACTTTTTTTATACCAAGTGTTATTTTCACTTTGAAGTGGTGGAAAATATACCAAGAACAAAGCCTCCTATTCAATTGTCAGGTATAAAAGCAACCACAGGATCAGAGATGTGGGATGAACTGAGAAGCGGGAGACTTGATGGACAGCTGTCAAGCAACACATGGGGGTAGGTAGCTGACAGCATAGAAGTCTACTAATGACCAGCCAGTAACCACTCAGTTATTTGAAATCAAATTGATTTTCATCTTAAACCAGGTGTGGGGTACAGGAAACATGAATCTCCCCCAGTTTCCATTCCATTTTCACTGGTGGTTTATGGGAAGATGCCCACCCACCTCCCACCAGGGCTGGATGACCGATGTAGATTAGCTCAGGGCTCAGCTGGGCCCAGTGCGGGGACCAGGCAGGCAGGGGACCAGAGCAAGGCCTATGGGGTGGCAGGATAGGGCTTATCGTGGGCCTCAAAAAGGATCTCTAAGTTAAGCTGCTCAAATTACTTCCTCGTGAGCTCACTGTATGCAGAGTCACAGAGATAGACTGATACCTTGAAAAGATGAACCCCGGGCGTGCTGGCAGGACCTGCACACCAGCCATCTGGGTAGCTGAGGCAGGGGGATCACTTGAGCCCAGAAGTTTTGAGGCCAATCTGAGCAACACAGTGAGACCCTATCAAAAAAGAAAAAGAAAACCGAAGAAAGAGTTAGACACATCACTTCCATGATAAAATTAAGCTCATGCTGCATAAAAGAAACTATCAGTCTTAACTCAGAGCTAGCATGATCACATTGCACTGAATTTCTTAAAAAGCACCTGTTTGTTAAATATAAAAATTTACAGCATGCCACAGTGCTGGGCATTTCTTTCTTCCTTATCAAAACCTGGCAATGGGCAGGGCCTGCAGGACCCTCCACAGACGCGTTCGCCCCTTCCCGGGAGCAGACTGAAGGGCTCTGCTCAGGTCCGGGGAGTGGGGCGGGGGGTAGCGGAGTCTGGAGTGCTGGCCCGTAGTGGGGACCTCAAGGCTCACTTCTCTTTTCTTCCAAGTGGAAAACGAGCTCATCTATGAAAAGATCAGAGGGCGGACACAAAGCCAAGAGCAACAGACCACAGAGTCGCGGGGGCCTCCTGTCCCAGTCACATTAGACAGAGACGGCCATGTGGAGTCTTGTTCTTAGCGGTGTGGGAAGTATGCAGGCCTTCGATAAAGCCAAGACTGGCTTTTCCAGAGCAGCCTCCAGGAGCACGGGCTGTCACGGCCCCAGCTGTGGGCAAGGCCTCGGTGCAGGCGGGGAGAAGGGCCCAAGTGGTCACGGTGTCTGAACACAGGAGCCTCAGAGCAAGGCTTACCGTGCACCCGCCCTCCCTCTGTTTGTCCAGCGCAGCTGGACACAGGCCATTCTGCTCCCGGCAGGCCTTCCACTTCCTCAGCTAATTCCCGCCGACCGCTTTGGTGCATCTTTGCTTTCTCCTGTCACAACGTGTAATGTGCGTGACCTCCGCCTAGCAGCAGAGAAGACATGCAGGTAAAGGAGCCTTTCTCGAGATTCTGAGCCCAGCACATAATGACGTGCGCACTGTCACTTACTACGTGTTGTGATTTTTCCAACAGTTTTAGGAAACTGCCTTGAGATACATTGCAAGTTAGAGCAGGGGTGAATTTGAATTTGGATTTAGAAAGAAAATGCCTTTTCTAGACTTGGAATCTCAAATGGCTGGTCCACAACAGTTCCCAAAGTTCCTCAACAACACGAACGTCAGCATCCCCCACAACCCTCTGCTGGCACTCGCCTTTTGAACCCTGAACAGCCCTCCACAGGGTCACACCACAAACCCTCGGCTTTCTGTCCTCACCTAGCCTGAAGCAGGCCCTGCTGCCCACTGTGGCGGATGCCCGTGAGCCTCCCCTGGCTTCAGACGCGCTTATCCCATTGCTCTGGCCACTTTCTGAAGCAGTTCTGCAAGTCCTCTTTCCTGAGTGTCTTTCGGTGTAGCATTGTGTGAAAAGTTGAATTTTCAGAATCATTTTGACTTCGGGGAAGAGCCCCAAGTAGCACAGTGCCAGATCCAGTGACTAAGGCAGATGAGGGCACAGCGTCATGGTTTCACGCCCCTGTCTTTCCACTGATGGCCCTTGGCAGCAGCAGTCACTGTAGTTTTGGTCACGTCTCATAAAGACACTCATGAAGGAGCACTCCAGAACTGCTTCGGAGACTGGCAAGAGTGATGGGATGTGTGTTTAAAATGAGGGGGAGGATTCTGAGGGGGATTAATGGCAATGTGTCTTTTCCTGTAGTGATTTTTTTACAATATTCATTTTATTTTATTTATTTATTTATTTCTGTGGCACCGGGGATCGAACTCACAACCTCGCACCTGCCAGGCAGGTGCTTAAGCCGCTGAGCCAAACTCCCGGCCATCCTGTAGTAATTTTCTACAGTAAACAGTTGCCATATTTTTCAATCATCCATCATCCTTTGTACTATACATTTTATGTACAACTAACGGATCAGAGCGTAAAGTCTCCAAACACGAAGTAATGACAAAGACATGGAAACATTCGTTACTTTAATTTTATCAGTACATATTATAAACAGAAATATTTCTGGGTTATTGAAGTATCAAACAATAACTCAGAAATATGTACAATAACTATATGGTAATAAATATTTTTAAATGTTTAATGAGATAGAAGTATTAACTACTATGATTTGATCATTGTATGCTGAATATAGACATCAAATTATCACTCAGTTATAACAACAATTTATTTAAAATTTTCTATAGGTTAATATTCAGATTCACTTCTGTAACTGAACAGGACATTTTCTGAATTCTTTGGAAGTTCCCCAAAATTTTCAAGGTTGATATTTCATGAAAACTTTCTAAGTTCCCTAACATTGGTAGAAGTATGCTCACACCCAAGGTTACTCACGAGGTAGACCGGGGGGTGGGGGGGTGAGAAAATGAGAACTGTGGGGCATTTGTCGGGCTTTTGCTGGATGATATTTCTCATCTGGTAAAGAGTCAAGATGTCCTTGGGTTGCGCTGGCATTCCCAGAGTCTTGACTAAAACAGATCTTAGTAATTTAATAATGAAGTACACAGATTGGGGTGGGTGGAACCAAGTCTCTCACTGTTGAAGTGAGTTGTAGCACAGAAGCAGGAAAAGCATGTCCTCAGCCAGGTGACAGAGGTTGACGGCAGTTGCTCATGTTGACAGCCTTTCCCCTGAATCTGCTGTGACGAGGGGAAAGTCACCTCACCCCCGGGGTCCCCTCAAGGAGCGTGACCCCTGTCCAATAGGGAGAAAACTATTAGAGGTGTGGTGCTGCAGGATAGGTTGGAACAGGAAGGGGCCCTGGAAGATAGCGGAGGCCACACCCATGCAACAACTTCAATCCTTATCTCCGTCATCGTTGACTTTTCTCCTTTTTTGCCACGCCAGCAATTGCGCTTTGTGATTGAGTTTTTTTTCTTATTTTCCTTGGCAGTAGCAGCCTCTCTGGTTCTCCTGCATGATCTGCCCGCCTTCCTGACCTCCGGATGCCCGCAGCCTTATTATCCAGCCCGTCCGGCCCTCCCCGCACCACGTCCTCCTCCCAGACCCTTCCTGCTCAACTCTGTGTTAGAAGAAGCACTGCCCTCCTGTGGATAGGACTGGCTTCTTACTGTTCGCTGGTTTTGGTTTTCTGTAGTAGGGACTGAGCCCAGGGCCTTCCCACTGAGCTACATCCCCAGCCCTTGTTTTCCTTTTATTTTGAGACAGGGTTTCCATAACTCACAAAGTTGCCCAGGCTGGCCTAAAACTTGGCATCTTCCTGCCTCAGCTGCAGAGTGCCACACCTGGTTTAGAGCCAGCCTCTTGGGAAAGTACATGCTGGCTGCCCCTTTGATTTTGCCCCACTCCACCTCCACCCCTTTCTGTCAACAAGACATCTCCCTCTCCCTTAGGACTGTTTAAGAAGATCAGCTGAGCTAAGCTACAAAAGCACATGGGAGCCCACTGACACAGAGTGTGTCCCTAGCAAATGGCAGCTCTGTGGTGCCAGGAACCCCAGGGTGTCTGCCTCCTGGCCACTCCCACATCTTTAAATTCTTCAGGATCAGCAGCTCCAATGTGGGCAAGGCTTGCTGGACCCATGGCTGCACTGACTGCTTCCCCCACCCGATCGCCAGAGAGGATCTACAGTGAGCGGGGGAGAGGGAAGGGGATGCTGCGTCCAGATCCAGGCATGGGGCACAGTGTGAGAAGAGTGGTCTGGAAAAGGCCCGGGGCAGCACTACCAGGAAGCATGTGTGCTGTGGTCTTCCCGTGTGGCATAACCGACATGGCAGCTTTCAGAGCCGCCATCTTGGACAGAGAAACGCAAACAGCCTTTGCTGACCAGTGACATACCATGGATCCCTGTGGGAAATAAAAGTGATGACTTGAGAAATGTCATCCAAGTGGCGGCAGACTTGACACAAACATTTTCTGACACACAGCATACCCTTGTTTGACCCCTGTGCTAAAACCCCTTGTGTTAACGATCACTCGAGAACTGTATTTATGACTGTGGCTCATGAGAAGCAGAGCCACACACCATTAATGCTTAGTCACCTCCCCAGGAATGAAACTGCCCTGCAGCCTGAAGCTGTGTGTGCAGCGATGTGCAGGTGTTAAATGAGTCACTGTTAGGCTCACGCTGAATACAGAAAACGTTTGAAGTATGACAGTGACCAGTTATGAGACTGAATCTCAAATGCACTGGTTATCCTGGTACTTCAGCAGGTATCATTTGTATTTTGTGTCTACTTAATTTTATCACTGTGACAATAGGAGAACATTGGTTTTCCCATGAGACTGAAAATGAAGCACAATAGGATGAATTTTCCATTGAACCCCCAGTGCCAGAGGTCCAGGAATCAGTGACCGTCCTGCGCCCTGGTCCTGTGATGAAGAAGGAGGTGCTGTGTAAAGTGCGTCTGCACATATGCACGACAGATTTGGAGGTGAATGAAGTGACTTTAAAAGGTGCTCTACTTTTTGATGCTGGTGTCTTCAAACAGGGCAAAACCAGTTGAAAGCGTGTGCAGAGTCGTAACTTGAGAGGAGCTGGTAAACAGGGGTTCCTGTATCTCGTGCTTCCCCTCTCTCCCAATCAGTTCAGTGGCTGAGTGTTGGATTAGCTCAGCTTCCATTCGGATGTAACCCTGCAGGCTTCGCTGTGATCCACGCAGGTCTACGTGCGTTTGTAGAATGGTGCCATGGTGTCACTCTTGTATGGTCATGATGAAATATTTCTTGTCAGTATGAAAACAGTTAGATATTGAAGAATACTTCATCTGTGCCTTAGTGATGAAAAGGATGCTTCAACCTTTTTTTTTTACTCTAATTTCATTTTGAATTTAACATTTTTCATAAAGAAAATAGTGCGCAAGCGTATGAAGCTATTTACATCAATGGAATGCAAACCATGTACTTTAAGTGATGTATGCACAGTCACTGATTCAGATTGTTTGCTGTCCTTGATAATTTTAGAGGAAAGTAATCCAAAAGATGATTGTATATACAACGTTTTTAGAATGTGGAAAACCAATTAAATGTGCAATCTAGTCTACTTTAGGAGTTTTGTTTAATCATTATGGTAGTCCTAAATGGATAAATTAGTTATAAAAATAATTATTTAGTAAACTAATTGAAAATAATAATTACAATAAAAATGATTCAATTTCAAGTATTAGAGCTCAAATCAGCTTTATTTGCATTGAAGGAGATTATTCTATTTTTTTGTTATCATGTTAGAATTAAAACTGTTTTACTTGTATCAAAATTAACATTGATTTATAACTATTTTTATAGCAAAGGAATGACAGCTGTATTAATTGTGATAGGTGTGATCTTTTTTTAAAGACGGTAACTGCTTTTTGAAACACTTTTTTTAATGTTAGGAAAGAGACTTTATAGATTTTTCTAAACACAGCTGTTTTTTTCACACTGCATGAATTTTTTAAAAAAGTAATTTAACTTTTTCTTTTTGTAAGAAGTTAGTGACAAGTATCATTACAGTTCTATAAAAGAACTTTTTTAACTTTAGTAGTTATTAATTCTAAAACATTTTTCTCATTTGCAACAACTTACCATTTTAATTTTTAGTATATATGCTTTTATTTTTAAAAAAGAAGATAGTCGAATGGGGATAGAGCTTTTAGATATATTCCAGATAATCTATAAAACACTTCATGGCTCTTTGACATCACTTAAAAAAATAGTGGCTATGTAACAACTATTAATTTTTAAAATCACATATTTTGTAAATCTGCAAATTTAGCTATGATCTGTAACTGAAGTATCAGAATTGTTTTAGAAACAATTACCTTTAGAACAGCAAAGGAAACCACCCCAGAATCTAATCTAGTTAGCTATTAAAACAATGCTTTATTGAAAGTGTACTGCTAGAATACGGTTCCTCATAAAATTGAAGCTAAATAGCTTTGTTGTGGAGCAGTGTCACATTTTGTCCAGGACTTTCAATAAGTCCTCTTTGTCTCCAAAAATAAAATAAAATAAAATAAAAAAGGGGCTCACTCCCAGGAAGAGCCTTGCAAAGGAGGATTTGCTGAGGATAAAGTCTCTCTCCGAGTCCACACCGTGCTGCTGTAGCAGAGCACCGGTCTGGTTCATTTATAATGAGCCGCAGGGCTGGAGGCTGTGAAGTCCAAGATGCAGGGGTCTAGCAAGGTCCCCTTGGCGGAGGAGGGTGGGCAGGAGAGAGGGCGAGGGCAAGCAGGAGATCAGACCCACAGCCTCGAGCCCTGCTTAGAATCAGCCCAAACCCATCAATGAGAGTGGGTCGCTGACTCGAGGACCCATGTCCCTCTACGGTGGCCCTGGGGCTTCAGCGTGGATACAGGCTTTGGGGGCATGCATTGAAATCATAGCAAGTTCGTTACAGACGCTGGATGCTGCACTGGGGAAAGGATCCGTGCTGTGATTGCGGAGCGGGGCCGCCCGGGACACTGTGACCCTCTCCAGAGAGGACCTGAGCGCTGTGCTGCAGGTCTCTGACCTTCTCTGTTCACCGTGGATCTGTCCGTGACACAAGCTGAGCTGCAGGATGGCGAAGGCCCTCGGAGACCCCCGACAGTGCCAGTTTCAAATCTGATTCGTGAGCTCTCTGCTGCTCCAAGCAAGAGAGGCAGTGGGACCCTCGGCAGCACCCGTGGAGCGGAACATAATGAAAAACACTGCTAGTCTTTGTTGCTGGGCCCTGGCACCCAGCTCCAAAACCCCCTGGAGTTTCCGGAAGTGATAGGAGAGCCCTTGCTTATCTAGAAAAAGCCCCTCTGGACCACACCTGAGCTCTCGCTAAAGAGGTGACTCATGTGGGCCCCTAGATGGTGTGGCAGGGGGGGCAAGGTGGGAATGCCAGAAAAACCAGAGTCCTGACAGAGGTCTGGGACTTTCAGTCTCACCCCTGACCCGGGGTGGGGGAGGGGGCCAGGGGACTGAGCTTGTGGCCCACAGGCTAGTCGATCGCTTGTCCACAATGACGAATCTTTGGCAAGGTCTGGGGAGTGCTGAAGGACGACAGGACAGCACATGTGGATAGAAATAGCAATCGACTTTGTGAGTCTAGGCACTCACGATGTTTCATTTTATAACACAGTCCAACCATTGTGGTGAGCTGAGCCAGGGAGCCTGGTTCTATAGACAGAGAAGGCTCAAAGAAAACAGAAACAAAGAACCAAGAGCAGACTGGTGATTTCAAAGTTCTTTCTTTGTGAGGTGGGGAAAGGAGACAGAACACTAGAGAACTGACTAATGGTTACTATCAGGCTATTTCAGCCTACCTTTTCATACAGCACGAAGTGGGGAACTCTATTCTTATGCAGACTAAAACTGGACGGTGAGAAATCTGCTTATTCTCTCTCTTCTGATTTCTCAGAAGGTCAGGTAACGGCTGAGTTTCGGTTTGGTGTTGTGGGACTCCAGCATGAATGCTGATTTGGGTTTGACATTGAGTCTGGTCTGTGGGGTGCACCGTCAGAGCCCAGTCCACAGGAGAAACAGGCTGAGGGCAGAGCATTAGGACAGTAAAGGAGATGCAGCCTCTGCCCCACTTTGCCTGTGAAGGAAATGTCAGAAGAGGCAGAGAAAGAGGCAGCGGAGGCACCGCCAGGGCTCTCCTGGTGGGCGTCAAGGTCAACCCTTGGGTGAGAAGTAGGAGCCTGGTGTTGGGGTCAGGTCTCAGCTGTCCCCGCTGAGAGCCCTGCCGCTGGTCACTGGGCTCAGACCCCGCTCACTACAGAGCATCTCTGCCAAACCACAGAGGTCACCACATCAAAGGACCACAGAGGTCAGCCCAGCTGCTATCTGCTCAGCTTCAGCTGATGTCACCTTTGTTATTAGTCACTGTGGCCAAGGATGATAGAGGTGAAATATCTGACGGACTCCTCAGCTTTTGTCTTTGAAAAATGTCTCTTGGCCTCCACCTCTTTGAGTCTGCTCATAGCTACTATGGCCTGTGTATTCCCATTGCAGTGTCCTGCTGTTCCCAAATAAATGTCACATTGAGACTTGGCAGTGTGGCTCAGGGACAGAGTGTTTGCTTAGTGTGCACAAGGCCCTGGGCTTGGTCCTCAGTGCTCCCCCCCAAGTCATGGCTCTGGAAGATGTCTCTTTGATTGTTATTTAGGTTGGCACTTGGGGCACTTCCTCCAGGTTCCTGTGTGGGATGACCTAGGTCTCTGCAACAGTTAACCTTGGTCATCAACTTGAGTGACTTGAGGATGCCTAGGAGATTAGCAAAGCACACAACTGGGTGTGACCACACGAGTCGGGGGAAGAGGAGGTAAGGGCCATGTCTGTTGTTCCTCTCAGGCCCTTCTGCCTTCTGCTTCCTGCATGCCAGAGTTGAGCAGCTTTCTCTGCCATGATGTTCCTGCCTTAGAGCCAGCTGACCATGGACCGAAACCTCTGAACCCATGAGCCCAAAACAAACCTTTCCTCCTTTAAATTGTGTGACAGGTATTTTGCCTTAGTGATAAAAAACTGATTAATTCAATCTCCACAGAGATTTCTTCTCTGTCCATTTCAGAGATTTACCTTCTTTCAATTAAACCAATCCAATTCCTCCCAGGGCATCATTCTCTTCTCCTTTGGACTACAGCTCACACATCGAAGTGTTATGCTCTAAACAGGCCAAGCCAGAGTGTATGCAGTGAGACCCCCATGCCACCCTGATGGGATGAGGTTGTTATGTTTCTACTACTGCCAAGCCTTTCAGAGCCAAATTGGTGAATATGGAGCTTGTGTCAAATAAAATCTTAGGATTTTTTTTGCACATGACCCATTATTAAAATAGGTTTCCCACTTTTGGTGTTTGTAAAATTGATTTTCTTTTTAAATCTAAATTTAAAACCCCCCTCTTCTCTTCACTCCCTTTCTTTCTATTGGTCTGAGGTGACATACTGGAGTTCATTGGAGACTTAATTCTACCGTCCAGTGCAAGAGGTCTGTGCTGCTTGCAAATGTACTCTTTATGTCCTTCTCTGTCTCCATCAAAGTGATGAGAAGGTGTCTTAGTCACTTTCTATCGGAGACCCGGCCTAGATCCCCAATCTCCCGAACGAGTGTACAGCGAATGCTTAATAAATGAGACAAGTTGTATGATTTTAGGGCTCCAGGAGGATCAAAGCCCCTGCAGAGTTCTTGACTCTGCAGCTATCATGAGGGCTAAGACAAAGACCTCTCTCCGTTGCCCGTATTTATTATCAAAGCAGACAAAGAGAGGGGATACTGAGGAAAGCGCAGGAAATTAGCAGGACCTTGGGAGTCACTTCAAAGACTTCTCCAAGTAGTAAATTGTGCCAATTAAGGAAAACTGTCTTATCTCCATAATGACATTTATGGTGGGAAAGAGAGCCTGTAGATATGTGATGTTTGCAGCTGCAGTCTCAATCTATTTAATCAAGTCTGAGCCAGGTGTCGTTGGTGGTGACCTTATCTTTCCCTTTGCGGTATCTCTGACATCATGGGTCACTACAGATCTCCATCAGGACCAGTGATTCATAGAGGTTCGCTTACTATGAAGCAGCTCCCATCGCCAGGCAAGGGGCCTAGGCCTTGGACAGGCTCACAGATAAACAGAAAGCCAATTAGTTAATCTTAAATCCTGCTCAGAGCCGCTTCATAGTGGTCTCCAACAACTTTCTTATCTCTGGACAAAATGCAGCTTAGAGGCAGAGGGGTCACAGTTTCAGTCCAAGGCGAGCCAGGTCTAAGACAGAGACAGCTCGGCGAGGGGCCTGCTGGAAGAAACGCTGCTCAGGTCCTGCTGGCCAGGAAGTGGGGGGAGGAGGAGAACCGGGGTGCAGGATGCACCCTTCCAAGTCACGCCCGTCTCCGAACGTGAGACCTCCGGGGACATGTTAGATGTAAAGTGTACCTGAGGCCCGGGCTCACCTTGAGAGCGTGCCCTCCCTACTCAATGCCACTGTGGGTCATTTCTGTCTCCTTCACTGCATCCTTACTCTAGGGCTACCTTGGTTTACTTTGTTCTCAAAGTAGCCACAAGACGCTTTGCTGCGTGCGTCTCTCTGAGTTCTGAATGCTCAGGGTGAAGCCTCCCGCGCGTGTTAGGTCCTATGGCGCCTTACAGTGAACAGCACCTCTCCCCTGGGCTGCTGCCTGTTAGGTTTGAGTTCTCCATTCATTCCGTTTGAAATTACTTCCATCTAGTGTTTGTCAAGAAATTTAGCAGAGCGCCATCACAGCGTCTGCCCACACGGCTGGGCGTGTTCTGGGCTGCAGCCGTCATTACGCAGTCAGCAGAATTCCTTAGGCATCCGCTGCGCGCCTCGAGCTGCTCTGGGTCCCGGGGCGCGGTGGTGGATGACCCGGTCAAGGGCCTCTCCTCCTGACCTCCTGATGTCACGTCTGAGGGCGACACTCAATTTCCGATGATGACCTTACTGCAAAGCAAACAGGAAGTAACTTGGGCTGAGAAGGACATGTATATTTTCAAGGTAAAATTAATGATCCACTAGCAAGGGAAGCGACTTGACTGAATAGGAAATAAAATGCCAGGAAGGGCCGGGCGCGCTGACATCACTGCGGACGGACTGGCGCGCAGCCCGCCGTGGGGAACGCCCGCCCCCTGGTGGACGGAGCGTGTCACAGCTGACCTGGTGCTCCGATACCCCGCAGAGACTAAAGGGACCACTAGAGAAACGGAGAGATTACCTGGTCGCTGGCGTTGGTCACCGGATAGGACGACGCAGGCGACGGCAGGCCTTCCTCGGTGCGTCTCGTTTCCGCGCAGCGAGAGTTTAGGGTCCCATGGGAAAGTTACTGCTTCACCCAAATCCTCGGACTGCTACTACAAAAAGGGAATTATCTGCAGAATGACCGTGTTTTCCTGTTGTCCTGACATGTTGAAAAACATAATTCAAAACAGGCTTAGAGGGGCTGGGGTGCAACTCAGTGGGGAGCACCTGCCTAGCGTGCGTGAGGCCCGGGTCCCATCCCAGCACTGTGAAAAAGGAAAAAGAAAAACACTTCGGTCATTATTTAGGCAGGTATCAAGTTATTTTCATATTTTCCTTTGCCATACTAAATATTGGCCAGGGCATATAAAAGCTATTTATTTATTTATTATTTTTGTCTTTTTTGAGACAGGGTTTCCTTGTGCAGTTCAGGCTGGTCTTGAATTTACAACGGTCCTCCTGCCTCAGTCTCCCGAGTGCTGGGATTACAGGTGTGTGAAAACTACTTTTTTGTTTTTGTTTTGAGGCAGTCTCACTCTGTGGCTCAGGCTGGCCTCGAACTCACTATGTTGCTCACACTGGTCTGGAGCTCATGGCAATCGATCCTCCAATCTCAGCCTCCTGAGTTACTGGATTACAGCCATGCAGCACCACACTCAGTATTTTCCAATTTAAAATGTTTCTAATCACTGAGCTTGTCATGGACTGTTGTAAATGTCACTTATATTTTGATAGGTTATCTAAAATAAAACATTATCTAGACCTTGCAATCACAAAAATCATTTACTTAAAGAATCATATGTAACATTTTTATAAAACACTGTACTGAGATTCATAATCCCACTAAGCTCCTGAGTGAGTAACCATGTCAAAATTCACTTAATAACACTTTCTCAAAGTGACTGGGAAAATGAGCTCATTCGAAATTGCTCCGGAAGAGTGAAGGAGAAAACCTCAAGGTGTCCGAGGGCTCTGTGCAGCCAGCTTGTCTGAGAGGCCACGGCTCTCTCGGAGCTGAGGGACACCTTAGAAACTCAGCAGCACCCTGATTGGCTGCCTCAGTTACCCGTGGCCTGAAAGTGTTAAATGGGAAATCGCAGAACCGAACGAGTCAGTTCAGTGGCGAACTCCGTGCCTTTCTGAGCGCCGCGCTGGCCTCCCCGTTCCACACTGTCCGTCCGTCTGTGTCCTCCCCGGGATGTGAATCCCCGCCGTGTGTGTCGCCCCAGCCGTGTCCCGTGCTGACTGCCGCTTGGGGCACCGTGAGATGCGCAAGTGGCCTTGGAGCAGGTGACGGGCGGAGACTGGAGAGCGCGGAGGAAAGTGCTAGAAGAGGTCTGGGCTGCAGGAGCAGAGCGCTAGGGAAGGGGCCGGCGGGGGCTCGGACGCCAGGAGAGCAGGGAGACAGCCTCAGCCTCGGGCTCTGGAGGTTCAATGCGTGGCTGTGATCAGCAACCCCGACTGCATGGGGTGCAAGTGAGGAACGAGGTGCCGGGGACTGGAGGAAAGACAGAGCGGCACAGGACGCCACAGAGCTGTGTCCCTGTCACGGTGGTTCACACATGGCAGAGCTGACGGCGCGGGGCGAGGACTCCTGGTGGAAGAAAGGTCCGAGCTGAGTGTGATTGCTTATCATAAAAAGGCAGAGGGCAATACATTAAAGACGGAGCTTGTAATCAAAAGGGAGGCAAAACAGGAGATTTGGCAAAAGATGCTCACAAGATGCTAAGGTGCTGCTAACACTAACATTTGGCAGAGAGATTAGCGTGAGGAAAAGACAGCCAGATGCTATTAAGACAATGAAAGAGGCATCACAGAGCCGTCAGTGCTGCCACTCCCACTGCAAGGCCTTATGGGTAGAAGAGTTTCCATGGAGCCACCCAGGGTGCCCAGGGGCCTGGGGCTCCTGCCCAGGGTACCACGGGACCTCACCTCTGCTGCCCATGCCCTGGCACACGCAGCACTCCCTGGCTCAGTCCTCTGATTAACCTCAGTGGCACCCGTGTGAGGCCAACACTGCGGGCGAGCAGAAGCGTGGACTACACAGGGCGGCTCATCTCATCTGGATTTCAGAGGACACCTTGGACAGCCGTGGGCCCTGGGCAGAGACGGGGTCACCAGGGTGGTGCCCAGTGAAGCCATGGGACTGGGGCCACTGCAGAGTACTTATTGATGCTGGGAGGGACACCCCAAGACCCCATACACAGTGGCAGCCTGGGAAGCTGCAGGCCCCGGATTCCCCAGCAGAGATGCTGCATGAGCTTGTGTGGCAGTCAGGGGTGAGGCTCCCTGGAGCCTTGGACACCCAGCCCCTGGGCCAGCACATCAGGAAGGCAGACGTCAGCCACAGATTATTCTGCAGCACAAGGCTCAGTGTCGTTTGTGACTCTGGGTTTGGGCTTTAGTGGGGACCGTTACCCCTTTGCGCCTGCCCATCACCCCCAGTTTCAGCAGGGGCGTCTGCTCTGAGCCTCTCCCACTGTCCACTGTTGGGGCGCAGAATGCTCCGGGTGTTCTCAGGTTCACAGTGGCAGTGGATGCAATAACTGTAATAGTTATGATCTATATCCCAACGATAACAATTACAATACTTGCTCCAGTATCCAAATCAGATAGAGGTGAGATCCTGGGTGTGATAAGTGCTGATGCAACACCCCCAGAGCTGTGAGCTGGGAAAATCTAACATGTTGTGTGCTTCCAACTACAAGGCTGGGCGGACTGGGGGACCTCTGGCAAGGAGAGCAGTTTGTATGTGAGGACGTCATAGCAGTCCGTTTTGTGTTACTATAATAAGAGCTTGAGGCTAGGTAACTTTATGAAGAAAAGAGGCTTATTTAACTCACAGTTCTGGAGGCTCCAGGGCCTCTGGATGGATGGTAATGACACTGACCATGGCCTTTGTGCTGCCAGAGTCCCAAGACAGCAGAGGACCTCACCTGACACCGGACAGGTACCTCTTCCGGCTCTCCCTCTCCCTCTGGCAATGGCTCTTGGGGCTTGCCCTGATGGCTTTTCTATGCAAACCCATCCTTAAAGACCTTACGTTTAAACCTCTTATTCAGATCAAGTTTCTACATGGTGGGGATCATATTTCAACACAGCAACCCTTGGAGGCGACATTCAAATCCTCTCCAAGCCACAGCACAGAGGAATCTGGGGGGACCGGGACTTGGATGTTAAGTTTGATAGTGCCCCCCTCGTCCAAGATTCATGTGGAAACTGAATCCTTGAGGGAAGAGCTTTAAGAGGAGGGACCTTAAAAGCTGGCAGTCAGGCCCAGGAAGGCTCTTCCTGTGAATGGGATGAAGGCCCTCGAGGAAAAGGCATCAGACAGCCCCGATTCAGAGGAAAAGGCATCAGACAGCCCCGATTCACCCTCCCACCACTGAGGAAGCTGCCACTGGTACCTCAGGAACAGATCTGTGGGTGCCTTGATCCTGGGCTCCCCAGACTCCTGGACCATGAGAAACATATTTCCGGGGTTTATTCACTCACCAGCCTGGAGTGCTCTGTTACAGCAGAACAAATGGCTTCAAACGGGCTCAACAGTGCTCCATGGTTAAAGGGAAAGAGTTCATGGACGATCAGGCCAGCCAAGGGCCCGGGGATTTAGCTCAGCATCACAAGTGCCTGCCTGGCAAGCTTGAGCTCATGAGTTCAATCCTTAGTAAAAAAAAAAAAAAAAAAAAAAAAAGGAAAAGGAAAGAAAAAAGATCAGGCCAGCAGAGATACCAAGGGCCCAGCAGGCTCCAGGAAGAAAAGGCCACCTTACGGGGGACCAGGTGACCCACAGCGGATGCTTTACTCTTCCTTTGGATGCCTGGGGTCCAGGACTCAGAGATGTGCTCCTGATAGCTCTGGGAATCCACAGTAGGTGGCGTCCTTCGGGCTGCCATCTGTTCATTTGATGGCCATCTTCTGACTAGGACTAAATGTCGCCATGGACACTGAGGTGGTTCTCGAGCTCTATGGGAAGCCTGGCATGGTTGTCAGATCCGATTAAACCTCAGGGACTTCATTAGGACCGGCTACCAGTAAACTCTGGTTTACTATATGGCAATAAACCTGCAAAACAACATGCAATTTTAGTTATTAACTTTCTTTTCCCCAAACTTGGATAGTATTTTTTATCATCTATTATTTTGATCTTTTTAAAATTAGAAACAAGTTATCAAAGTCCAAACAAAACAAAACAAACAAAAAAACTCCACCAACCTGTTCGCATGGTATGGTTCAGGATAACAAAACAATAGGATTTTTCTTTTGTTTCTTTTTCGTGAGATTTGCAAGAAAGCAGAGTTTCATGAACATAGAATTATTTTATAGCTCAAGTACGGTGAAGTTTTGGTGCAGTTACCTCTCTGAACATTTAGAGGGACACCTAAGGACCTCACAAAAATGTTTATGCCAGTACGGTTCCATGCTGATCACTGTAACTGGATAACCTGGGGAGAAATTGTTCAGACTTTGCATATCATAGTGGCCTTTCTGGTGGCGCATTGCCCAGCCTGGAGCCGCAGTCTTTGTGACCAAAGTTCACGGGCTGAGCCCCTTTGCAGCCTGAAAGATGGTGACACCAAAGCTGGCGCTCAAAGCTCTTGATTTACCTCATCCTAGTGCCCCTCTTTCTCCCACGCAGGAGGCCCCAGATTCGCTCCCTCCAGCCCTAACCTAGATAAGGTTCAAAAGGAAATCGTGCCGAGAAGTCAGGCTCGGTATCATCGCAGCCACGCGCACCTTAGCAAGGCATGGTGTAGCAGGGCATGTCAGAAATTTGCAGACTTACAATTGAGGAAGACCCGACGCCCTGAAGAGGGCACTGTGCGGAGTCCCTGCAAACCTCTGCTTTTCTTCACCAACCCGGGAAGGGCCCCAGGGAGTCACGGGGAAAGGGCCGCTGCCCTGCCCTGCCCTGCCCTGTGCGGGGCCTGACCCCGTGCCACTCCCTCCCCTTCCCGACCTATAAATGTGTGGTCCCAGGCACTTCCCCAGCCTCGAGCCCAGCAGAGCCCCAGCGCAGAGCATTCGGTAAGGGCTGGGGGCGCCGCGGGGAGGGCTCCGTGCCCGGCCCGGCCTTGCTCCCCGGGGGCGGCGCCGACCCGGGTCCCCAGCGCCACGGCGGCGCAGGGACTGGAGCGCCGAGGTCGGGGCGCTTTTCTCGCTCTCTTCCTGGCCCAGCCGCTGCTCTCCCGGGATCCCAATTTGGGCTGCCGCGCCATCCAGCTTGGCGCTCAGCCCGGCAGCGCGCACCCCGGTTCCTCACCTGTAGTGCGCTTGGGGGAAACTAAGACTCCGGGTTAGAGATGCAGGTGGGGCGGTGGTGGCCAGCTGCAGACACCGCCTGTCTGCGCGAGGCACAGAGGACACCTGGGCCTGCCTCCCTGCCTGGCTCCTGGCGCAGCTGGGCCGTCGCCATCCTACAGCACCTTCAGGACTGGTGCTTGACATTTCAGCAGCCTCTGCTGAGTTCCCAAAGGGAAACAGCAGTGGTAGATTACAGTTCTACCCGTGCTGGAGCTTAAGTGACCGCCCGGTAGCGGACCAGGATTTTCTGGTACGGTGGGTGCTCTGATTTGCTACAGGTGCTGGGCTTCCAGCAAACGTGGGCAAGGGATCCCTTGCTTAAATGAATGAGGGTCTGGGACCAAAGGGACCGAGCTGAGTTTG
This sequence comes from Dasyprocta punctata, assembly GCA_004363535.1. NCBI lineage: Eukaryota > Metazoa > Chordata > Mammalia > Rodentia > Dasyproctidae > Dasyprocta > Dasyprocta punctata. The sequence goes on along the minus strand of RJWM01023986.1, from coordinate 12,122 downwards.
CTTCCAACTTTAGCGGGTGTCGGGGCCACGCCAAGGTGACCAGGAGGTCCGGCCCCATCTTTGTGGCCCGGGGAGCATCTTCTTGCCCTCTTGGAGAAAAGAGGGGATGAAGCACAGGTCCCAGGGTGTGTCAGGGGGGTTGGCACTGGTGGAGGAAGATGCAGGGAGAGCCAGGCTGCTGCCCACTTTGGGACGTGCGGAGTCACCCGGGCCTCTGTGCTGTGTGTGTGGCAGCCTTGACCATGGAGCAGCTGAGCACAGCGAACACCATTTTCGCCTTGGACATCTTCCGCCTCCTGTGCAGAAACAACCCTACGGGGAACGTCTTCATCTCGCCCTATAGCATCTCGTCGGCCATGGGCATGCTCTATCTGGGGACCCAAGGCGAGACAGCCGCACAGCTCTCCAAGGTCAGCAGAAGGGGCCCCTCCTTGCCTGCTCCCTGCTAAGGCGCAGCTGCAGTTGGCACCCCTGAGCTCCTGCAGTGTGCTTTGCCAGCGCCATTGAACTGTGTCTGACCACTCTCCATGGGCGGGCAGAGGCTGAGAAAAGCTCGTGATGGTCAAGTTGCCTGCAGGCTCTTGTTGGTGGTTGGGTCTTCCCTGAGCAGCTACTGTGTGCCGGGCACTGGGTACCGCAGTGAGCAAAGCTGGCAGGATCCCCACAGGTGCCACTCCTGTCCCAGGGAGTCTGTGACAGCCCCCACTAAGCCCCCACGTGCCCTGAACTGCTGTTCCTAGGTTTTGCTTTGTGCATGGTGACTGGCTGCTCTTCACACATGACATCTGATTTGTAGCATTTCCTTTGAGTGTGAGGGTAGGAGACGGGGGAAGGCTCCACAGTGGAGCAGGTGGCGGTGCTGGTGACAGTGGGTCCGGTATCCCAGGCAGGATGCTGTGCCTGCCCTCAGCATAGCCAGGAGGGCTGCGGGCCCGCAGGAGGGCCCCGCAGAAGGAGGGGAGCTGGAGAAGGGGAGCAGGAGGCCCCAAGCAGGATCGAGTCCCGGGCAGGGTGGCGAGCACCCTTTCAAGAGTGGAGGAAGAAACAGCCGGGCTTTCTTGCTTCCCTCAGTGGGCACGGAGGACACATCGGTGCCTGACAGTCTCTGATTCCCAGAAGGGAGCAGCAGCTTGCCCTGGAGGTCCAGGAAGCAGGGCACCCCCGGAGGTTTCCCCACACTCCTGCCGCACGTGTCGCCACACCTGCTCCCCAGGAGGCTGCAGCCCTGGACTCAGGTTCTTGAGCTGCAGGGCGCTGTGCGTGGCATGCGGATGTGAAAGCATGAGAGGTTTTGCACAAAAGCCACTTGTTTTTAACCACAGATGCTGTTTGTTGCTTCTTGCAGGGGTATAGCAACTCCTATTTTGAGGGGTTCTGGGAGTTTATAATTCCAAAAAATGGAAGTTTTAAGGGCATTTTTTTCCTCCCCACCTTCATTAACATAGATGGGCCACAGTGACAAGCAAACATTCCATGTCTCCGAGAGATGTGGACTTTGGACAGCTGGTGGTTTTGTTTTTTGTGTCTCCAAAGCAGGAAGCAGCTCAAGCCTCATGAAAGAACGGGAAGGGCCTCTTGTTTTGTAGCTGACACACAGGGAATTAAACCTCCTCCGCCAGAATGCTCAGCTCAAAGACATGATTTTAAATAGTGAGTCAGGGCCGCTGGTAAGGGAACCAAAGAAAGTCCACAATCTATAATATCTTTGTGATTCAGCATCAGGGACGATTTTTATTTTTTATTGTTTATTTATGTGAAATTTCAATAAAATTGTACATGATACAGAATATAAATACACTATTGTTGATTTGGGGGAATAAAAGCAGACATATAATTATGATTCTGCAAATGAGAGTGGTTAATATGCGTAGTCACATTTTTGAAACTATAATTATGACCAAAAGTGTGATAAAATGCAGCTCCTGGTGCTGCAACTGATACATCTCCCCAAGCCAGAAATCCTGGGTTCCCTAACACTTCTTCTTCAATGATAAATTCATAGAACATTGGCTAGGGAATCAATAATTAGAAATAAAAACAAGGTAGTTTAATTTGGTAGAAGCAAATACCAAGAAATTTCTTTACAATTGCAAAACCAATGGTTGCAGAAAGCGATGTTTTCTTTGTTTCAGGCTCTTTACTTTGATATGGTGAAGGACGTTCATTCAAGTTTTCAGAACCTGAAGGCAAAGCTGAATAAACGTGGACACTCCTATATTCTGAACCTTGCCAACAGATTATATGGAGAGAAAACCTATGATTTTCTCCCAGTAAGTACTTTACACTTCATGTTATAAACTCTACCATAGTGTGGACTATTTTCCAGCACAGTGAAGTCCTAGAGGTCAACTTCTGTATTTATTAATATTCACAAAAATAGTACACAGTGAAAGCATATGGTAGGCAGCATGCCAGGTAATCAGTGGGGTGGTTTTGTTTATAGTCTTCACAGTAAAAAGATGTGTGTATTATTTTGTTGTTCCTTTACCCTCCTAGGACCTGAACCCAGGACCTTGTGCATGCTAAGCAAATGCTGTACTGCTGAGCTATTTCCTAGTTTGAGACGGGGTTTCACCAAGTTGCCCAGGCTGGGCTTGAACTTGCTATCCTCTTGCCTCGGCTTCCTGATAGCTGGGATTACAGCCATGTGCCCCTGTGCCCCACAATTCTGAAAGTTCTAGGAAAGCCAAAGTGAATTATGTGATCTGTTTTCAGGTGCAGTCACTATTTGCTTACTTCTGAAGATGTTAGTCCAGTGTTCAAAAAGAAATTTATATAGCACCCAAAATATAAAAGTTAAACTTACCATGACTGAACTGTACTCCTAAAAACAGTCACGATGGTAGATTTTGTGCTATATATTTTTGACCATGGTTTTAAAGAAGGGTAAGGGTTAGAATTTTTGTGTTGTACTCACATGAAACCTTTCAGTACAATTTCTGTTGCTTTTCAGGGGTTCGCTACCATGGACACTTCTATATGAGTAGGAGTTGCTCAGGACACTTGTGTTTCTTTTTAAATAGGAGTTCTTGGCATCAACTAAGAAAATGTATGATGCCGAAATGGCCAGTGTGGATTTTAAGAATGATGCTGAGAACACAAGAAAAACAATAAACAAATGGGTCAAAGAAAAGACAGAAGGTGAGAGGCTGGGCATCTGGAACCTGTACTGGTCAGTTTTCCATGACTGTAACACACCCCAGAGATAATCAACTTCTAGAATGAAAAGTCCTATTTTGGCTCACAGTTTTAGACATTTCAGTCCGTGGTCACTTGGCCCTGTTGATGTGGGACTGTGATAGCACAGAGCGTCATAGTGAAAGGCCACAGCAGAGGAGGAAGGCTGCTTTCTATCACAGACAGGTATGAAGAGAGAGAGGAAGAGACAGGTATTCCACAGACTCCTTCAAGGTCACACCCAAGGGACCTAAATACCTCTCACCATGCCATCTCTTAAGAGCCTTCCTCTTCCCACTAGGGACACGGATGTGGGCCAAACCATGGGCCTCTGGGGGACAAGGACCCAAACCGTGGCAGAAACATTAGGTTCAGGCTCTTACTCTCTGTGTACTTCCACACCTACATCCTGTTCCCTCCTCCCCCAGCCTCCCGCTCCCTGACCTGTACACATTTACCATCAGATGCTGTCACCACCGTGAACCCTGCCCCCTCCGCAACAGGGAAACACACGCCTTACCCTTCTTCCCCTAAGTTCTGCCAAAGTACATTTGAAAATTCGAACCAAAACTAAATGCAGAACAAAAGGGACGCAAATGGCTGCCTCCACTACAAATGGAATACAGAATTCACAGGATGCACAGAACTGGAATTCACTGACTGCTGCAGTCAGTGCTCTGCCACCTCCTTGTCCAGGGCATCCCGAGGGACGGGCGGGACTGACTCTCTGCAAGGAGCATTGTGTTTACTTCGCGTCTCTGGCTTCTATCATAGTTGCCGTGTGAATTGACCCCCACAGACGGCACCTGCCCTCCCTTGCAGGAACTGTTCTGGGCAGTGCGTGTGGTCATGAGGGGGGCTTTGGAGCAGTAGAATGACTGTGTTACCTTTTGGTGATTTGTTAAAGTCAGTTTTGTAGTCATTTTGCATTTACTGGACAGATTCGAAGATGTGACTTACTTATGAGTAACTCAAACCATTTTTTTTAAACCATTTTTTTGAAGGCATTTTTTTCCTTGTAAAAAAAAATGACTGCCTTACTTTTCTCATTGCTGAAACAAAATACCCAACACCCAAAGTCCAAGGACAAAAAGTTTATTCCAGCTCACAGTTTGTAAACATTTCAGTCCCTAGTCATCTCACTCCAAGGCAGGGTGGCAGGGCAGAGGGGCACTGCAGGAACAGTCCACGGCCGGCAGAAGACGGGAAAAGCAAGCAAGCAACAGTAGTAGCTTCTTTCTATCCCTTTATATTCTCGTTAGGCTGCTTGGCTTAGGCTGGGTGCCAAACCGATCTGTGGACTAATTTAGCAGTCACACACCCTTGATCCCAGCATCACATGCTCTAGGTCCAGCCACCTCTGGAAAAGCCCCACCTCTGACTGCATAAGACTTTAGGGCACATCTCAGCACAAACCATGACAATGACCATTCACAAAATATGTTCATTGTTTTTACAAGATCTAGGGAAGGAGGATTCTTCTGTTTTTAGCCTTTGAGCACATTTGGCTTGTTTTCCTGGCTTTTCTCTTTCTTTGATCGTGCTGGGGATGGAACCCAGGGCCTTGTGCATGCTGGGCACGCAGCTGCACCCCCAAAGCCCACAGTGACTTGTTTTACAGCGTTACGGCCTCGCAGGCAGTTTATATCCATCCTCGTTTGCCTCACAAATTCATTTCTGCAAAGGAGAAACATCCCAGTTAGGCTTTCCTGACATGACGCAGTCAAAAGTGTACATTTGAAGCACATTCTGTGCTACGGAATCGCCTGGAATTCCAACATGGAGCTTTGAAAAGGATGACTTTCCCTTTTCAGGGAAAATTCCAGAACTGTTGGCTCCAGGTGTGATTGATGATACAAGTAAACTCGTGCTGGTGAACGCCGTCTACTTCAAGGGAATGTGGCAGGAGAAATTCCTGAAAAAGGACACCACCAATGCACCATTCAGATTGAATAAGGTAAAGTGATGTAACTGCCCAAAATTATTCGTCCTCTTCCCCTCTTCTTCCTCCTCTGCTCCTTCCTCTTCTTCCTTCCTTTTTTCTCCCTATTTTTCTTCTTCCTCTTTCTTCATCTTCCCGTCTTCCCCTCTTCCCCTTTTCTTCTTCTTTTCCTTCTTCCTCTTTCTCTTCTTTACCTCTTCCTCCTCCTTTCTTCTCCTCCTCTTTCCCTTCACTTCCCCCTCCTCCTCCTCTTCCTTCTTCTTTTTTTTTTTTTGCGGCACCGGGGATTGAACTCACAGCCTCGCGCCTGACAGGGCAGGCACTTAAGCCACTGAGCCAAACTCCCAGCCCTGGGTTTTTGAGGCAGAGTCGCACTATGTAGCTCAGGCCGGCCTTGCGCGGTGTTGTAACCTAAGCTGGCCTGGAACTCACAACGCTCCGCCTACCTCAGCCTCCCGAGTGCTGGGATTAAAGGCGTGCGCCACCACGCCCGGCTCTCTTCCTTCTTCTTATGCTGGGGAACCCACGTCTTCCTCCATGCTAAACATATGCTGTACCCCTGAGTTACACCCCCAAACTCAAAATTACTCTTTGCTCCAAAAGAATGTGAAAGAATCATCTAAGTGATTTTTTTTAAAAAATCTATTCAGAAAGACACAAAAACAGTGAAGATGATGTCTCAGAAGGCAAGACTTCCATACTGCTACATCGAGGACCTGAGGCTCCAGGTGCTGGAGTTGCCTTACGCAGAAGGGACGGCCAGCATGATTATTCTGTTGCCAGACGGCATCAACGACGACACCACAGGTCTGGAGGAGGTACTGGCACCCCAGATTCATGATCTGGGTTTCATTTTTTCTGTACGATGCTGCTGCTGCTGCTGCTGCTGCTGCTGCTGATGGTGATGATTATCCTTATCGTTATGCTGTGGTACAGAACAAACCTTACCTGCAATGACATTAAGAGTTACAGGGTTTCAGAACAAACAGAGGCCTTTTTTAATTTTCCTTCACCACTCAACCAATTAGGGCAGTGAAAGCCAGCACGGCCTATTGAAGTAATCCTGCATGGTAGGGACATAGTAAGTCCTGAATGCATGGAGGGATGGAGGGCTAGGGGTGAGTGGATGCGTGAACAGACGGGAGGGTGGGAGGATGGATGAGTGGATGGGGGGGGTAGATGGGTGATTGTATGCATGCATGCATGAACAAGTGGGTGGGTCATTGGGTGGACAGACGATAGATCTAATGTCCAAAGTCCCTGTACTTGATGACACAGAACATAGCTCTGTCCTATTTTACCAATCACCAGACAGGAATGAAACTCTCCAAATGGAATCTTTTCTGCCACAAAACATGATGGAACACTAATAGCAATTATTATTGTGAGTCGATACATTTAAAGAGTGCTTTATTAGTTTATTTATGTAAAATTGATTTCACTTATTTTTGCCTCATCTTAATTCTAGATTGAGAAACAACTGACTGTGGAAAAACTGCGTGAGTGGACGGAGAATCTGGAGACCACTGAGGTCACCATCCTATTGCCCAGGTTCAAAGTGGAAGAGAGCTACAACCTTAACAACAATCTCGCCCACCTTGGGGTGCAGGATCTTTTTAATTGTAGTGAGGCGGATCTGTCTGGTATATCAGGAGCCAGAGATCTTTGTGTATCAAAAATTATCCACAAGGCCTTTATAGACGTGAACGAAGAGGGGACAGAGGCGGCGGCGGCCACAGCGGGCATTGTGTTCCTTACCATGTTGCAGGAGGAGGTGATTGTCAGGGGGGACCACCCTTTCATTTTCTTTATTAGGGGAGCGCCCTCAGGTGCGCCCCTGTTCATTGGCAGATTTGCTTCCCCTTAGAACAAAGAGACCCTAGAACCACAAGGTCAAGTTTAGAACCTTATTCCCTGAGCCATTCACAGTGGCAGTGCTCGTTTATCTTTACCAGTAAAACCAGCCAGAAACAAATCTTTAATCTCTTTTGTAAGTTCCTCTCTATTGGCTTTTCACAGGCGTGTGTTTTGGCATAGGCATCTATTTTTCCTACTGTTTGCTTTTGAAATGCATCGAACTTTTTAAAAAGGAAAAAAAAGTCAGATGCAGTTTCTTGACAGTGCAATAATCTCCCAACCTGTGATCCTCTCCTGATAGCCATGGCAAAAGTGTGACCTTTCCCAGGATCAAATTGTTCTTGATCTGGAATTAGAAAAAGCCAAAAAGAAGATGTGAGATCCATTTTACATAAGAAAAGTAATGAAGTACCATTTAAATAAACGGACTCGGAGTAACAGTTGCTACTTAGTTTCCTTCATGGTGGTGACACAGGGACAGGCCGTTTATTTTATAGCTAGACTTTCAGAAGCCACCCTGGCTCTGGCAGGGAGGACTAAAAACAGATATGCAGTCAACACAGAGGCAAACACTCCAGTCAAGAGCCTGGGTGGTGAAGGCAAACTTACTTTGCCCTGCATCGCGGCCCCTAGTTGCACAGGACGAGTACTCGGTTACAGCCCGCTCTCGTCTCCATGGTTCAGTTTAGGAGCCTCTGGGTCACAGCCCGCACCCCTCACTGCTGGCCGTTAGCTGTGCTGTGTACTTTACGTGAGGAGTTGGGGTCTGATGATCAGAGCAGTTAAGGGACCACAGAAAGAACAGCAGAGCAGGAGAACTGCTGAGCAAGCAGAAGAGCAGAGTTCTCATTGAGCACTGACTTCTCATGGGTTTCTTGACAAAGGCCGATCTCATCCTTCTGGCTGTTGGGAACAGGGACCCCTCGGGCAGCGGTGTGGAGGGAGTTGGGGCTGGGCCTTCTGCATTGATAGGAACCCTTGTCAAATGTGCTGCGTTGAACGGGGCTGGTGAGCATCGCGGGCTAATAAAGCTTCCCTGGATTCTACAAGCCAGACTGGCCTCGGTCCTCTTTTTTCTTCTCTGAGCACATACAAGCCAAGGCTGCACCAGGGTGGCCTGACAGTTCTGATGGTCATGAAGGACAGTACAGATCGAAACAAAACTCTAGAGCTGGATGAGGTGGCTTAGACTTGTAATTCTACCACTCAGGAGGCTGAGGCAGGAGGATTACCCCAAGTTTGAGACCAGTCTGGGCTAACAGTGAGTTCAGTGCCAGCCTGAACTACACAGCAAGACCCTGTCTCCCAAAACAAACACAAAACAAAGCCCCTCACAACTTCAGCAAATTGCTTGCTAGTTTTTCTTCCATTTTTACTATCTCTTTCCTTCTCCCTAAAATATTTATGAGCACCTACCATATTCTAAATTCTCTTAGCTCTTCAGGAAAAAAAAAAAAAGCAACCGTCACAGATTCCTGTCACCCCTCTCTTGTATCTCCTTGCTATAGTTGGAGTTGGGAAATGTCTCCTCGAAACTCATGTGTTAAAGTTCTGCTTCCCAGTGTGGGCTCGTGGAGGGAGGGGAGTCTTTTGGGTGGTTTGGAGTGCACCCGCATGCACCTCAGGAATCAGGAAGTGAACATTTTAGTTTGTAATCCTCCCCAGAGGTCAAAAACATGGACTGGAACTGTGAACTAACTTTTTATAAGTTGATTGTCTCAGGTATCGGTGAAAGTAATGGAAAGCTAGCACATTCCTCACCCTAAAACCTATGTATAGAAACTGAATCCCAAGGGTCCAAGAAACCTTGCTCAAATCTTTTGTCATATATGAAGTTTCAGGTTCCTAGCCTGTGGGTGGACTGTTGAAGGTCAAAATAATTCTAAAGTCCCAGAGTAGAGACCTCACCCAATTCATGTTTGACGTGAATGACACAGACTTCATATGATGGTGAGCTAGTCAGTGCAGGCCCTTGAACACAGCTGAAAACAAACAAACAAGCAAACAAACACCCCAAAGAGACAAAACATACATCAGCCCAAGGAAGAGAGAGCTAATGGGATCTTGTGAAATTACCAGGCCAAGGGCAACTGGAAATCTAGAGAAACAAAGCTGGAAATTGGGGCCACTTGTGTCTCGGGGCAGAAGAGGTAAATGAGAGCTGAACTGTGAGTTCGGGGGTGTCCAGGGCTTGGTACACCATGCTGGCCGTCAGGTGCGGAGCCCACTTAGCCCTCTGCTCCTGTTCCCTCCGAGAGCCACGCACTAGGGTAGCGGGCGCCAGCTCCCTGCACGCCCTGCACTGGGTGGGATTTCCAGTCTGCAGCCGCACTGCCGCCTTCCTGGTTCACTGCTCCTCACCTTCTCATGGGAGAAGCAAACAGAGGCTGTCTTCGTGGCGAAGATGACCCTAAGCCTCAAGTTATTTCCAGTCTGCTTTTCAAATACAATATCCAGCATGTAATGGAAGACAGTGCTTTGGATGAGGAACCCTGGCAACAGAAACTGAAACCAGCAGAGAGACTCAGAAACAGCAGTGTAAGGCTCCAACAATGAAAATGGCACAAATTATGAGGCAACTGTTTTTGAGGATCCAGATGATAAAAGATGAAGTTAAATATTTTAGCAGATAATTAAAAACTTAAAAGAGACACTATTTAAATGCAAATGAAACGGAAATCCAAGAGTTCACAAGTACAATAACAAATGAGCCCTGTAGGCAAGATTTAATAGAAACTTAGAGAGAGAATTTGTGCTTTTTAAGGTCCAAAGAAGTGAGTCATTAAAATAGTGAAATCTAATTTTGGTTTCCTGCACAGAGATGAAGATAGTACAGAAAACCTCAAAGTCAAAAGAATGAAAAATACAAAATGGACCAGAAGAGACTCAGAGGAGTTGGAAAAAGATTCAGCTGTCTCAGAAAAATGCAACAATTCTAAACTTGCATGCAGGCAATAGCATGCCTCAAAGCGAAATGACGAAAACAGAGAAAGAAATCGGTCTACAATTTGAGAACAAGACAAGGGTATGCGTCCTCACTACTTCCTTAATGAGTTAGAAAAGATCCTAGCTGATGCAGTGACTCCAGAAAAATAAGTCAAATATATAAGGATGTGAAAGGAAGACCAAACCTTGAGATATTTTAGGTTATTATTATTATTATTATTTTGTATCAGGGATCGAACTCACAACCTCGCACCTGCCAGGCAGTCGCTTAGGCCACTGAACTAAATTCCCAGCCCTTTAGGTTAATTTTAATGGACAATCTAAATAATTAGAATTTAAAGGAGTTAAGTAAGGTAGCTGGTTACAAGTTCAGTTTACAAAGCTTATTTGTATTTCTATGCAACATCAACAGTCAAAAAGTTTTAATTACCATTTATAATACTATCAAAAAGTATTCCAGTGCCTAGGAATAAATCCTAAAGGTGTTCAGTACCCTACACAGAAAATTATAAACATCAGTGAGAGGAGACTAAGAAGATCTCAGTAAGTGGAGAGTTATATTATGATCATGAATCCCTATTTCAAATATGTTAATTGACCTGCAGTCCAGTTCCAGCCAAAAACATAACAGTATTTTTTTTGTATTTTGTTTTGTCTGCCTTTCAGTGAAATATGGCAAGTAGATCTAATAGTTAAAAAACTTTATAAAAGTCTGTCTTAGTTACTTCTCTTTCATTGCTGAGACAAAATATCTGATGACAAAAGCTAAAGGGGAAAACAGTTTGCAGAGGTTTCAGTCCGTACTCAGTGGGCTCCACAGCAGGGTGGCCTGGCAGACAGGCATCGCAGAGGAAAAACAGTTCAGGGTGGGCAGAAGGTAGCAGAGCAACAAGGGATGCCCACATCTCTTTCTATCCCTTACATCTTACCTAGGCTATTTAGGGAAGGAAATTATTTATCATCATCATTAGTATTATGATTATAATTTATTATTAGGACACTCACATTCTTTTTTTTTTTTTTTTTTTTTTTTTGCGGCACCGGGGATTGAACTCACAGCCTTGTGCCTGCCAGGGCAGGCGCTTAAGCCACTGAGCCAAACTCCCGGCCCTGGTTTTTTGAGGCAGGGTCGCACTGTGTAGCTCAGGCCGGCCTTGCACTCGCGTTGTAGCCCAAGCCAGCCTCGAACTCACAACGCTCCGCCTACCTCAGCCTCCCGAGTGCTGGGATTAAAGGCGTGCGCCACCACGCCCGGCTGACACTCACATTCTTAATCTTAGTCCCTTAATCCTAGCATTGTACCATGAATCCATCCCAGCAGCATACACCCTAAATCCAGCCACCTCTTAAAAGGCCCCAGCTATGTCTGTGTGAGGTTTTGGGGGACATCGAGACACAAGCCATCAGAAAGATCAAGACTATCTAAGACAATCTGGAGGAAGAATCAGGTAAGAGAACAGAATGGAACCAATATTATTCTGAAGCTGCAGAGATAACACTGGGTACAGAGATGGTCAGAAATGGAGTAGAAATGAGAGCCCCGAAGGAGGCTCGCAGTGTGGACCAAGCTTTCTGATGAGTAGGACCACCACCCCACTTTGCCTAAAATAGACTATTTATGCCTTTTATCCTAATGAAATTACAGCTGGCCCTCTAAATTGGGTTCTACATCCTCATATTCAATCAACTGTGGATGAAAATACTGTTTAAAAAATTATATCTGTACTGAATATGTACAGACTTTTATTTCTTGTCATTATCCCCTAACAGTATAATATGACAATCATTTCCTTGGCATTTCCATTGTATCAGGTCTTACAAGTCATCAGGAGATGACTGAAGGTATATGGGAGGACATCCGTAGGTTACATGTGAATACTACGCCACTTTCTATGTGGGACTTGAGCATCCTTGGAGTCTGGTATCCACGGGGGACGGGACGATGGGGACAGGGGTGACCCTGGAGCCAATACCTGCAGGACAAGTGTATCAGTAATGCTGTCTTTTACTCTCAAAGTTTAATCAGTTTGGTTAATAAGTCACATGGTAATCATTTATGATAAGAGCTGTGTGTGAAAGGAGGAAATTTTTGATAATTGTTCAGAGACATTTTGAAACCCATGTGGGAAAAAAAGAGAGTTGATTCTTCCTTTACAACCTAAACAAAGATTAATACCAGATGCACTTGCAGACTTAACTC